>RJWJ010005535.1:0-61213 GCA_004363605.1 Indri indri
ATTTTTAGCAGAGACAGGGTCTCACTCTTGCTCAGGCTGGTCTCAAACTCCTGAGCTCAAGTGATCCTTCTGTCTCAACCTCCCAGAGTATCAGGATTACCAGAGCGAGCCACCATGCCCAGCCTGGAAGCAGTTTCATTTGTTCTGCTGTGACCTTAGTTATTTCTTTTCTTCTGCTGGGTTTGGAATTGGTTAGTTCTTCCTTTTCCAATTCCTTGAGATGATTCATAAGATTGTCAATTTGTGATCATTCTGTCTTTTGGACATAGACATTTAAGGCTATGAATTTTCCTCTTAGGACTGCTTTTGCAGAATCCCACAGATTTTGGTAATTTGTGCCCCCTTTATCATTTAGTTTGAACAATCTTTTGATTTCCATCTTAATTTCCTCCGTGACCCAATAATTGCTCAGTAGTAGATTGTTTAATTTCCATGACTTTGTGTAGAGTTAAGTGTTTCTGTTGGAATTGATTTCTAATTTTATTCCACTGTGGTCTGAGAAGACACACGGTATAATTTCTATTTTTTTTAATTTGTTGAGACATGTTTTGTGGCCTAGGATGTGACAAATCTTAGAGAATGTTCCATGAGCTGATGAGAAGAACGTATATTCAGTAGTTTTGGGTGTTCTGTAAATGTCTATTAGGCCCATTTGTTCTGGAGTCCTGTTTAGGTCCACTGTTTATTTGTTTATTTTCTGCTTGGAGGATCTGTCAATGGGGTGTTGAAGTCCTCAGCTATTTATTATAATGCTCTTGCTTATCACTTTGTTTAGATCAGGTAGGATTTGCTTTATGAATCTGGGCACACCCATGTTAGGTGCATAGATATTTAGGATTGTTATGTCTTTTTGTTGAGTTGTTCCCTTCACCATTATATAATGACTGTCTTTGTCTTTCTTCACTTTTGGCGATTTGAAGTCTATGTCATATGATATGAGAATGGCTACACCAGCTTTCTTTTGGTTTCCATTTGCATGCAATATTGTTTTCCATCCCTTCACCTTGAATCTGAATGAGTCCTTGTGGGTTAGATGTGTTTCCTGGAGACAGCAGATACTTGGCTTATATTGTTTTATCCATTCAGCCAGCCTGTGTCTGTTCAGTGGGGAGTTCAAGCCATTCACATCTATTGAAAGTATTGATTAGGAGAGTGGATTTCTGTTTATCCTGTTGAGTAGAACTTTATTGCTTTGTTTTACCTCTTGAGCCATTGTGGTAATTGGGCTCTGAACTTTAGCATTTGGGTGGTTTTACACTGGTAGGTGTCTGTCGTGCTGATCAGTATAAGGCAGGTCTGAGTACTTCTTTCGGGGCAGGTCTGGTCTTGACAAATTCCCTCAGTGTTTGCTTGTTTGAGGAAGTCTTTTATTTCTCCCTCATATAAGAAACTTTGTTTTGCAGGATACAAAATTCTAGGCTGGCCATTATTCTGTTTAAGAAGTCTGAGAATGGGGCCACAGTCCCTTCTGGCTTATAAGGCCTCAGTTGAGAAATCTGCAGTTAGTCTGATGGGTTTTCCTTTGTAAGTTACCTGATGCTTTTGCCTTATGATTCATGGGAGTTCCTCTTTCATGTTAACTTTGGCCAGTTTGATAACTATATGTTGTGGTGATTGCCTCTTGGCAGTGAATCTCCCAGGAGTCCATTGCTCTTCTAGTACTTGGATGTCCAAATTTCTAGCAAGACCTGGGAAATCTTCCTCAAGTATTCCCTCAAATAGGTTTTCTAGCCCTTTCCAGTATTTCCTTGTCACTCTGAGGGATGCCTATGATTCTAATGTTAGACCTCTTTACATAATCCCATATTTCTTGTAGGGTTTTTTTCATTCCTCTTATTTCTCTGTTCTTTCACTTTGACTGACTTGTTTAATTCAAAGGTGTCTTCTAGCTCTGAGATTCTTCCTTCTGCCTGATCTAGCCTATTCTTAAGGATTTCCACTGTGTTTTGTATTTCCTTGAATAAATTTTTCATTTCTAGAAGCTCTGCTTGATTTTTTTAAATAATTCAATTTCTTTAGTGAGTTTTTCATTCATTTTCTGCATTGTTTTTGTGGTTTCTTTTTGTTGGATTTCTATTTTCTCTTGTATTTCATTGAGCTTCCTTACAATCCCTATCAAAATGCTTTATCAATCATTTCAATATTCTCATTTTGGTTGGTTTCCCTTGGTATGGAATTATTGTTTTCTTTTTGGGGGGTATCCTTTTACTCTGATTTCTTGTATCCAGAGATCTTTTGCTGATTTCTTCTCATCCGAAGCACCTTTTGCTTCTTATTTTTGGATTTTCTTTTGATTAGATAATGGCATGCCCAGTTTAATCTCTGGTACAGTGGGTGGTACTTGTGTGTGAGATTCAACTATGCCATATATGATTGCATCAGTAAATGCTGTAAAGGGTGTGTGAATTGACCCCCCTGTCAGTAGGTGGCACTTGCCAAAAGGAACAAGCTGCAATGTTACTTTTGGGTCCTGTGACCAGCCCTAGTACCCCAGGAGGAGCACTTGATTGCCCCAGGGGTTGGGTGGGGCCCTGGAACTTCAGGTAAGTCCTTATTCTTTGCAACAGCAGGGGCGAGTGTTGGGGGAGACTCGGCAAGGCTGAGCTGGGTGAGCTTGCCTTCAGTCTCCACCAAAGCTGGCAAGGTATCTATTTCAGCAGGGGTCAAAGGTCTGCTGCCAGCTTCCAGGCAAATCCACCAGGGAGGGGCTGTAGAGGCTTACCCAATCACAAATCTCCCCTCCTTCCCCCAAGCAATGTGACTGAGACCTGGGGGTACAGGATCTGACCTTTGGGCCTATTTTTGGGTCCCCAAAGATCAATCCCTCACCATGCCAGAGAGAAGCACACTGGTCCTGAGTTGCCCATGGGGTGCCCACACAGGTTCGATGTCCCTGTACCTTGGGGCATGCCCCACCCTGATGGAGTCACCAGGCAAGCGGCACCAGGGAAGGTCAGCAGGCAGGGAGCTCACAGTCTGAGCACCCCTCAGTCCACTGCACATCTCCCTGGGGAAAGGCCTGAATCCCACTCTCTGTGGAAGCCTCAGCATGGTGGCTCAATTGTGTGTCTTGGCAGCTGCAGGTGGGAGAAGGCAAGGGGAGGAAAAGAGTCCAGAAAGGCCTGAGTCCCACACTCTGTGGGAGCCCTGGTGTGGTGGATGCACCAACTGAGAGGAAAAGCAGTTCCTGTGAGCCCTGGCTCCACCGTCTCTCAGTAGCCATGGGCGGGGCAAGAGGAAGAGGAGGAAAAGGGTCTGAATGGAAAAAAGCTAGCACTCTGGTCACCTCTGTCCCCCTCTCTAGAAGGCAGCCCACCCAGAATGTCCAGACTCTGGGATCATGCAGATCTCCCAGGACCCACCGGCTTCCTGTGGCTCCTGCAGTCTGGGCCGAAGTTGGGAAATGTTTGTGTGGGAATGAGGGAGACAAAAACTGAGGGCGATGAAGCCCCCTGGGGAGGACAAAGGTCCACAATAGGTGGAGAAGCAATATGGTACCTGCCATCTCAGCTTGGGTCTGTGGTGTGGGGAAGTGCCCCCAAGGGTGCTGGCAGCCTTGTGCTTCATCCTCAAGAAGCTCCCAGTTCGCTGGTGGCAGCAGCTTTGGGGCTTATGAGGGTGCAAGAGCACTCCAGCAGCTTGGGAGCCCACTGACTACCAGAGATGTTGGGGGACGGGAGAAATAAACTGCTCCACCTACCCTCCTCACTGGACTCTAAGCCTTTGGGAGTTGGTCTCTGCCAATATCCTGCTCCTTTGTGTTCTGCTCTGCAATCCTCTCTCCCCCAGGAATCTTAAGCTCAGGACAATAGTTATTGTACCTCCTGAGTCAGAATGTAGGAGAAGATCAACATCCCAGCTCAAAGACAGTCAGACAGAGAGAATGAATCTTATTTACCTTTTAATTGTTTTCTAGAAATGGAATCTGGCTATGTTGCCCAGGTTGATCTCAAACTGCTGTTCTCAACTGATCCTCCCACCTTGGCCTCCCAAAGTGCTAAGATTACAGAAGTGAGCCACTGCCTTACAACCTAAAATTTCTTTTTATTTTTTTAAAATTTAAATTGGTTTAATCTTGACGTGTAATCCAATGAGACTGAAAACTAAACATTTCAGGTCTTGTACCAAATAGTAGAATACTCGAAGGCCTTCAGGATCCTTTGACTGATTTACATCAATAAGAGAACCTATTTTTGATGTAGTAAAAGAAATGTGCTCATCTCCAATGACAACTTCTAGCTCCTGTCAACCAACCCTGTCAGGGGGAGGCCACGAAGCATCATCTTCTTTTGTAATTTCATTGTCACCAATAATTCTCTTTAGTTCTTCCATTAAACTCTTGTGTACGTAAGCCTCTTTTCTGATCATGACATCATTTTTGTAATTGCCGTTGTTGGCATATCTAAGCTTTCCGTCCGGCCGAAATTCAAACTCTAGAAACTCGTGTCCAAATTTGCCCTTGTGCCCTACGTACTAGCGCAGGTAGAAATCACTAGCCATAGCCATTTTTGTCTCCAGGAAGCCCATTGAAATCCCGGCCAATGTGCCTCCTGGCGCCCAGCAGTGACCACAACCTAAAATTTCTTGAAGTCGGAATCATAAGGCTTTTGTTTCCAACCAGTTTGAAGGCCACCATGGAGGAACCAAATTAGCATGAGAATGTAGTTTCTTCATCTCCTTATCTTGTGACTTCACCTCCACACTTCAACCAATCAAGGATCTCCACTCGAAAACCCTTAAATCCTAGCCCCAAATTCTCTGGGAGGTGGATTTAAAGTTTGCTCCTATTTCCTCATTCACCTGCCCTATGGATTACACCTCTTTCTCTGCTGCAACCCGGTGTGTTGGTGTATTGACTTGTCATGCTCATTGGGCAAAGGAACCTATTATGCTTACAACTTCCCTTCCAACACCTGATAACCTCTGATCTACTTTCTGTTTCTATGAAGTTGAGCATTCCAGAGGTTTCACATAATTAGAATCATACAATATTTGTCCTTTTGTGTCTGGTTTATTTCATTCAGCACAATGTTTTCAAGGTTCATCCATGTTGCAGCATATACTTGGTTTGCTTTTCCTTAATGAGTAATAATGGCGAGCATCTTTTCATGTGCTTATTGGCCATTTGTATATCTTCTTTTGAGAAATGTCTGTTCAAGTCATTTGCCCATTTTTTAATTGGGTTGTTTATTTTTCATGTTGTTGAATTTTAGGAATTCTTTATAAATTCTGGATTTTTTTTCTTTTCTTTTCCTTTTCTTTCCTTTTTTTTGTTTTTTGTTTGTTTGTTTTTGCTATCCAATTGTACCTTTGAGCTATAACTCAGAGTCAGAGTGTGTCTTTACACACTGACCTTAAAAGACTCATGGCTTTTGTTTTAATATTGCACTGTTTAAACCCAGCTATCACAACACATCACTAGCCTTTGATATAGGCTAGGGAATAGACAGCTTGGTTAGTATCAAGTATTATATTCTGGATATTAACTCTCATCAGATATATGATTTGTGGCCAGGTGCGGTGGCTCACACTTGTAATCCTAGTACTCTGGGAGGCGGAGATGGGAGTATTCTTGAGGTCAGGAGTTTGAGACCAGTCTGAGCAAGAGCAAGACCCCTTCTCTACCAATCATAGAAAAATTAGCCGGGTGTGGTGGCATATGTCTGTAGTCCCAGCTACCTGGAAGGCTGAGGCAGGAGGATCACTTGAGCCCAGGAGTTGGAGGTTACAGTGAGCTATGATGACACCACTGCACTCTGGCTGGGGTGACAGAGCAAGACTCTGTCTCAAAAAAAAAAAAAAAAAGATATATGACTTGCAAATATTTCCTCACATTCTATGGGTTGTTTTTTCACTTTCTTAATGATGTCCTTTGATGCACAATGTTTTTAATTTTGATAGTCTAAATGATGTGATTTTTACTTTGTTGCTAATGCTTTCTATTGCTAACTCCCAGATTCCCAGGTCATGAAGATTTACACTTGCATTTTCTTCTAAGAGTTTTGTGGTTTTAGTTCTTATGTTTAGGTTGTTGATTCATTTTGAGTTGATTTTTGTATATGGTATGAGGTAGGGGGTTCAATTTCATTCATTTGCATGTGGAAATCCAGTCGTTCCAGCACTGTTTGTTGAAGAGACTGTTCTTTTCCCCATTGAAGTGACTAGGCACACTTGTCAAATATCGACTGGCCACAGATGTATGGGTTTATTACTGGACTCTCAATTCTATTCCATTGATTCATATGTCTATTTTTATGCCAGTACCACACTGTTTTCAACACTGTAGCTTTGTAATAATAAATTTTGAAATCAGGATGTGTGAGTCCTCTGACCTTGTTCTTCTTTTTCAAGATTGTTATGTTGTTTAGGAACCCTTGCAATTCCACATGAATTTCAGGATTGGCTTTTCCTTTTCTGCAAAAAAGGATACTGGAATTTTAATAGAGATTGTATTTAATCTGCACATTGCTTTCGGTAGTACTGACATATTAACAATATTAAGTCTTCAACCCATGAACATAGGATATCTTCATTTATTTAGGACTTCTTTAATTTCTTTCAGCAACATTTTGTAGTTTTCAGTGTACATACAAGTCTTTCACCTCCACGTTAAAATTTATTCCTAGATATTTTGCTTTTTAGATGATATTATAAATGGAATTGCTTTTTTTGTTTTGTTTTATAGTTAGAAACAGGGTCTTGCTCTGTCACCCAAGCTGGAGTGCAGTGGCACAATCATAGCTCACTGCAGCCTTGAACTGCTGGGCTCAAACAATCCTCCTGCCTCAGCCTCCTGAGTGGCTGAAACTACAGGTGTGCACCACCATAGCTAGGTAATTTTTTAATCATGCCAGCACTTTGGGAGGCCAAGGCAGGAGGATTGCTTGAGGCTAGAAGTGGAAGACCAACCTCAGCAACATAGCAAGACCCTACTGCTACAAAAAATTTTTTAGAAAATTAGCCAAGTGTGGTGGTACACCCCTGTATCCCTAGCTATTTGAGAGGCATAGACAGGCAGATCACTTGAGGCCCAGAAGTTTGAGGGTACAGCGAGCTATCACAGTGCCACTGTACTCCAGCCTGGGCAAGACCCCATCTCTGAAAAAAGAAAAAGAAAAGAAAAGAAATCTTTGCCTAGCCCCTTCACTACTTCTTAAAAATTAACTACAAGAACTCATATTTATCTTATTTGCCTTAAATACATTCTAGAATAAGGCCTAGGTATATAAATAAGCACATTTATCATTATTAAGTATTTTATTATGTTTAGTTCATTCTTTCATTCCATCAAGAACTTTTTCGATATAATCTGGTAATCCATCTATTAACTGGCAGTCTTAGCCGCACATTTCCTATAGATATGATAAGCACGCCTTTCTAGTCTTCGCCCCAATCCTTTTCATTAATTCATCTTCCTATCAAAAGTAGGGAAATTCCTTCATTGTCGCAACCCAAAACCCATTCAGGATCATTTGGTGTTGGGTTGTTCTTTCTTTGATGGAGAAACTTTCTGCAGCATTGTGAATCCTTTTCTTGATTCTAGGGCCTTATTATTATTATTATTATTATTATTATTATTATTATTATTATTAATGATAACTATAGTGCCTTCTAACCTTGCTATTTGTAACCCCAATTGCTTTCTAGGCAGGGTGGATTGCAATTTATAACCCCAATTGCCTTCTATGCAAGGTAGAAGGTCCTTTGTTCTGGAGATCAGCTAGATGGGGACAGGATTAGGGAAGACCTAAAGTTCTCCAGAGGAGAGGAGGAGACTATTAGAGGCTACTAAATAGAATGAAGCAGATCTCCATGTTTTAATTTTTAAAAATTTGGCCAGGATATAATGTTTATTTTAAAAAGCAAGAAGCAGAATATGTAGGACATAATCTTATTTTTGCTAAAAAACTAAACGAAACAGCAACCAAAGCAAAAAAAACTGTGGATATGTCTTCATAAATATTTGAAAAAGTAGAGAAAGATATACAACAAATTGGTGATACTGATAACTCAGGAGAGTGAGATTGGATGGGGAGGACAGGGTGCGGGGGGAAGAGTGTTCATTTCTACATTAATGTTGGAAATGAATTTTTATTACCTAAACCATTTGCTTTAAAATACAGAATAATCTAAAAATTAAAAAAAAGTAAGTCATGGGAGATTATGTTGATTAGGTAGGTGTGGAGCAGATAAGATTATGAAGGATTTTGGAGAATTCAGAAGGTTTCGAGAGGGTAGTTCAAGAAAATTAGAAAAGTAGCAGGATTTTTAATGGATTGGAATGCATGTAATCCCTAAGGAGATACATATACATGCGTGTACATATAATATATAGCATTGGCCAGAAGGAAGGAACAAATTCCAGAGACGTTTCTAAGAAAAATGTCAAAAGGTCTTTACTGACTGACTGAATCTGGGAGAAAAAAGGATGCACGTCAAAAACAAGCTTCTGCTCTTATGTTGCTGGGGGCAAATGCTGACACTGACACAGACGAAGCAATGGGAGGACAATGCAGAGCTTCCAGAAGCTTTTCTAATAATGAATCGGTGAATCGACCATTCCCAAATGCCTATTCACTTTAATTTATAATTTCTTAGATTATTTAAGATTTAGCATGTATTACATTACAGAGCTAGGTGCTCTGAGTTAGAGAACGGTGTTATCAACTTTTTGGAGTTAATTACAGCAAAATGCTTTTATTTTTGAAAACTTAAAATTTCCCAAATCACCACTCCATTTTCTACTTTGTATTAACAAAAAGGCAGTATGACGTAGGGGGCAAAGTGTGCATGTTCTGGGGCCAGGCCCTTTGGGTTCAGATCCTGGCTCTGACATTTCCTAAGCCATATGACCTGAACAAATTATTGAACTTCTCTGTGCCTCAGTTTCTTCATCTGGAAAGTGGGAAAGATAATAATACTTAACTCAAGGTATAAATGAATTACAACATGTAAAGTATTTGGACTGTTGCCTGGCATGTAGCAAGCCTTTGACAGACATAAGCTGTCACTTTATTAATATGTATATAAGAACTGTAGCATATACCCTGACCAACAGGTAAGCTACTAGAGAAGGGTAAATAAGTTTTCCTATCAAAATATTTTTATGTCAGATTTTTAAAAAAATAAGCACTACATTTACATGGTGCTTAGTTTAAAAATTGTCTTTCTCTTGTTACGTGTCTGTTGCGGTGGGGTATCAGCGAAAACACAACAGACGAAGAAAAAAAAAACCAAAAAAACAAAACTAAAATAAAAATCGTTGAAACACACACGGTAAAATGTAAGTCTCTCTTCCACCCCATGTCTCTGCCGTCCAGTCTCCTACCCAGAGACAACCAGTATTACAGGGGTTTTGTGTATGCTTCCAGAGATAGCCTATGTATCTCCGGATACAAATACATTTATACAGTTTTCCCAGCTCCCACTTTTAAAAACCCATACACAAATGGAAGCGTAACGTAGACAGTGTTCTACACCTTACTTTTCTTTTTTCCAACCTATATACCTGCTTCCACTGACGCAGTAATGTTGACTTGAGTTTGTATTCCTCAGTGGCTAATGTAGTGTTTTTCACCTAGAAGGAATCCCAAGCATACTCTATAGAACTACAGACTCCCAGTGCTGGAATGTCATTTAGAGATCAGCCAGTCCACCTCTTATTTTATAGATAATTAACATACAGAAAGTCAAAAATTACTTGCCTAGGTATTACAGCCAATATAGATTGTAAAGAAATCAGTGAGTGAGCCAACTTAAAGGAGTATCCACAGCATTTCAATAAAAGCGTGTATAGTTAAAATGTTAAAAGTCATTACAAGTATAAAAATAAATAGGACTGGCTGTAGCTGTAGAGTAGTAGTGACTCTATATAGTATGTCTATAGTGATCTCATATCCACTAGTTCATGTAATCCTCTCAAAGCTGACAGGTAGGTCCCCTTGTGTCCATGTCACAGAAAGTAAAACAAGCAGGGGTATTTATTTATTTATTTATTTATTTTTTTGAGACAGGGTCTCACTCTGTTGCCCAAGCTAGAGAGCAGTGGCCTCATCATAGCTCACAGCAACCTCACTCCTGGGCTCAAGTGATCCTCCTCCCTCAGCCTCCTGAATAACTGGGACTACAGGCGCGTGCCACCACGCCTGGGTAATAATTCTTTTTTAAACAGGTATTAAAAATAGTGAAATATGATCTGTCTTTGGATCTATATAAGAGAATCCTACAGTACTCCTGAAAAAATGGAAAATGCTACTGAGATGCACAGGTGAAGAACCAATCAGTAGAAATGGACTACAGGCATTCAAGGCTACAATGCGTTCACTTTAGAACGCTCTACACTGGATTATGGGTGAGAGTACAATGACTTCGGTTACATGGGTCAGTCCCACATACTCGAAGATTGTTCCATCATTTAGCAAATTTTTGCTGGATCTAGTGCTGGCATGATTCTAATGATCTGTTTTGCACAAGTGGGTCAAAGCACTTTTTTGCGAAGTCTGGCTGGTAACTGCCATTGAGTGAGCACACACAGGTGATGCACTCTCAGCTCTGGGAGCTAGTTCCATACCATCTGATGGCGTTTGCTCTGATTGCTTAAGGGTTGGGGCTCCGCTCCCTCTCCCTGGATTGCCAATTCATGGCTAAGCTTCGTGTCTCCCAAAGCCACCCAGGGAGAGCGTCTCCGTTCCAGCACCCAACCAAGTTCTAGAACGAGGGAGGAAGAGAGCAGAGGGCGACATCGCGCATGCGCATCGGTGCACGCAGGCGCAGCCTCTCTCCTTCCTCACCGCCTTGCACTCCCACCCAACCCCGGGGTGTCGGCCGTCCCGCCCCCCGAGAGCAAAAAGGGGATGCGATTGGGTAAGCTGGGTGTCCATCAGACCGGGCTCTTTTCTCTTCAATGCAATTGGCAGTCGGGGAAAAGGCCTGTCAGCCGCGGTCTTCCTACTCCTTGGAGACTCTGCGCCACCGCGGAAGCCGCCATTGGCGGAGGGCAGGGGCAGCGGCCGCTCACTTCCGGCGCGGGCCTCGACGATTTCTCCCGCTCCCCCCGCCGTCGCCCTCAGCCTTCCTACCCCCCGCCCTTCCACCATGGCCGCCTGTGTGTGGTGTGGGGAGAAGCTGGTCCTCCGTGTCCTCCTATAGCGCTTACTGCCTCACCTTCACCCCTCAGGGGCCGGATCCAAAGAAGCCTCGCTCCCCAACCCTTGGGGCACCAGCCAGGAAGGTTTCCTACCCCCTACTGCAGGGGCAGGACTCCTCTTTTTCCCCCACCAGGAAACGGGGTAGAAACTTAGGGTTTCCCCTTCTCTTAGGGTCAGAAGCTCTTAGGGTCCACCACTTAAGGGGCGGAAGCCTCTCCTGCCCTTCCCATAGGGGCACAGACCTTTACCCCACTATACTTAGGGGCTAACGGCTTTCCTTCAGCACTGCCACTGCAAAGTCAGGACCTAGAGGACCGCCCGCCTTACACCCGCTCCGCAGGCGCGGCCTTTTGGAGGGAGGAGTGGAGAGGACAGGGACCCTTGCCCTCCTCTCCCCCTACTTGTTCCTGTTGCCCCCGGTCCCTGGCAACCCAGAGTTCCCCATTTCTAGGACTCTCCACCCATCCACTCCCTGACCTTTTCCTGTCTCCTGGCTGCAGCCATGGAGTTACAGAAGGGAAAAGGGACAGCAGCAGCAGCTGCTTCGGGAGCAGCGGGAGGTGGAGGAGGAGGAGCGGGAGCAGGAGCCCCAGGAGGGGGGAGGCTGCTACTTTCAACCAGTTTGGATGCCAAGGATGAGTTAGAGGAGGTAGGTGTGGGGGGTGGGAAAGGGAGTTAAGAAATTGGGTTGAGGAGGGATACTGGAGCGGATTCGGGGTGAGGGTGGGGGTTGGGGGAGGAGGCCTTCAAGTTTTTTCTGAAGCAACACAAACTGCCCCAGCTTCCTGCTCCTGAAGGAAGAAGTGTGGGCCAACTTCCTGGACAGGTTGTCATAGAAACAGCAGCCACTAGTATGAAAATGGGTGGGGGGCATTGGCGAAGGAAGGGATACAGCATCCAGATTTACCGAATTTATTTTTGACATTCTCTTCCCACGTACACACCACAGCTATTTTTACTGTCAACCCTGTTTCAGACTTAGGTCATATATTGAGTTGAGAAGTAATGTGTGTTTGTGTATGTGTTTGGGGGCTGATAGAAGTGGGCAACAGACCTTGGACCCTCCTGTTAGATGCTTTCATGGATTTCATGTAGACACAGCCAATTGCCAGTGATGTCAGCTGGGCATTTGGAATGAGCAAAGACTTACAGAAAAGTGAGTAGTGTTTAGTTTGGAGGCATCAGCTACAGCAGTGGGGTGAGAGGGTGAATGGGACCTAGGGGACTCTCCTTCAGGGCCAGATAGCACACACACAGAGGAGAGAACACATATGTGCTGACAAAGAGGGTGGAGTGTGGCAATGTGATGGACCTGAATGGGGACTTCAGGGGACCCCCTTCCTCCCCCACTTGTTCCTCTTGCCCCTGCCAGCCCAGAGTTGATGATCTATGCCTTTCCACTGCTACACAGGAGGTGACATACTTAGGTATATGAGACCCAGAAGTGGGACATGATCAACTCTTTGTAAGGCCTAGTACATGCAACTCAGTGGTTATCCAGGGACAGGATGAGGAAATTAACAGACCCTGGCTCTTCACTGGCCATTTCCCTACTTCTGACTTTGTTACTGCTCTTTATCAGATATTAGAGGGTGGGCAGGCAGGTAAGAGGAACTCAGAGTTTAGATTTGAAAAAACATTCAGGTACAAGATAGTGGAAAATACATGCAAAAATGAACTTTGCGAATCAAGAGGTGGCTGAATAGCAACTTTGTGGATTATCCACCAGCGAATGTCTATTCACAGTCTGGCTTCTCATCATGCTTTTCCCCAATTCTGTGTGCATCTAGATAAATCAGAATTTGTTTTCTGTTGTCTCTTTTTATCAACTAAGGTAGATATAATTAGGAGTGAAATAATACTTCTAAAAATAATGTATTCCCAAAACAAGTGAAAATGATTTTAGGATTGCCTAGCAGTTTGAATTATCTACTTTTTTAGAGATGGCCACTGTCATTGTCAGTATTCATTCAGCCTTGTGTTCTAGCACTGGAGCTCTAGAAAATTGTAGAAAGTCAATAGTTGGCTGTTTTTGTTTCCTCCACCAGTTTGGGTGGAGGGGAAAAGACCCCAAGGGTTAGAATCCCCATCATGATTCTTAGAGGAATCATTGTGTCTCTTCTTTAATTTGTACCATAGGACAGTAAGCATCCTGTTCTGAGCAGTGACGTATTGCTAGTAAATCAAATGATACAGCAGGAGGAGACCGCCAAAGAGAGGAAGCATTTATTTTCTTGCTTTTTTAGACTGTCCGAAAATGAACTTTCAACTGTTTCCAGGGAGAAGGGGGAAGGAGGGTCTCTTTCTTTTCTAATCTCCTTCATGATGTGGATGTTTCCTAGCATGTCTCAAACTGCCCCCTTTACTTTGCCCTTTGTCCTTTGCTTTTGAATTTTCCAGCAAGCCTTGTCACGCTATTTTTTTTCCCCCATGTGTGTGGTTCTTATCCCCACTAGACCAGAGTGTCTCTGAGGGCAAGACTTTCTGGCTTCTTCCTCTGGGTCTCCCCACAGATCTGTGCACACAGAAGTTATCAAAACCTGTTGACCAACCGACCTCTGCTTGTTCTGGCCTGGTTATTTTCCATCACAGATCTACCTATTGTCCAGGAACACAGAGGTAGCTTCCTGACCATATATGCTTACTGTGTGCTGAGTCTGGTAGGAAAATAGAATGGGGGAGATCCAAGGTCTGCCTTTTCAGAGCTTATCATCCAAAGGCTTGAGTTAACATTGCCCACAAGGAAGGTAAAAGGCATAGTGAAGAGACTGAGGTCATTATAGCTGGGTGGGATTAGGAAAGGACCTTTAGAGGTCTGGAGTATGAAGCGCTGTAACTCTTCTACCCTAGGGAGCATTTGTTACATCCTTTCTTCTCTTTGGCCCTGTTCCTCCCTTTGAAGGCGGAAGTCTTCTTGCCCATCCCCATCCCAGTCTGGGGAGGGAATGAGATAAAAATAGTGCCAGAGATTGGAGGAGATTAGAACATGTAGTTCCTAGTGTCATGAGCCTTTGCAGCTCCTGGTTATTCTGCCAAGGGGAGACCAGTCACTTGGATGTCAGGTTGAAAGCAGGAGCTATGGTCCTAGAAGTCAGAATTTTCTCTTAAGCTATGGATAGTTCTCAGGGTTGCGTTTGGTTAGAGGTATGACCCTACCAGGTTTTTCCCAAGGAATAATTCAGGTCCTTTCTGTAAGGAATCTCTATGGAATGAGTTTCATTTCTCATTTTTGTCCCTTTAAATCATCATTTTGTATACAAGTGACTCTTGGTTGTAGAATGCTTGGAACCCAGTTTGTTCAATAACTCCTTACTGATACTGGTCTTTGGGGATTTTGTAGGTTGGATTGTATCTTCCTTTTCTGAAGATGGTGGAATCCCTCAGGGCCACCGACTTCCCACAGGGCAGCAGTATTTATTGTACACTTTTTACCAAGCTGTATATTCACCTGGCTGAGGGAGGGGAAATGGAGAGGTGAGAGGGATCCCTCCAATTTGATCTCCAACTTGAGCCTCCAGCTTTGGATATACACTGGCAAGCAGAAAGGCCTCCCCCCTTTTTCCCCCATTCTATCTACTGTTGCTGTCATGGAAACCATGGTCAGGTAGTCTTAGTACTAGAAAAAGGAGTTCAGGAGCTCCTAGAGATGGTAAATATTTACTCAGCTCTCTAAGGTGCCGTCATGGAGGGCTTACTTTGAACAGAGCCATTCTGCCAGCAATTGCTGGCAACTGCATGTATGATTCCATCTTTACTAAGGGACTCTAGAGTCTGAAGGAAGAGAGGTACTGTTACTTGATTATAGGGGTCTGGTTTCCTGTGGCTCTCTTTGAGAGGACATGGTCCTTCAGTCAACCTGAATGATTTATAGTAAGTTCTCCCATCCCTGTTTAGAAAAGTAATTTCTGTAGTTCAGGAAGAATAGCGTCTTCTTTACTTCTGTTCCCGAAAAAGGACTGGCACTCACATTTCTCTCTTCATTGCATTTATCCACCTACCCAAATTCTGGACTCTTCCACTTTCTACATCCTTTGCTGGGCCTCCCTGTTCCAAGAGGCTACTTTTCTCCTTCACTGGGCAGTGACCCATAGAATCGACTAAAGCCTCTAAGCAGGGGAGGGGCCTAGAGAAACTGTTCAGTCCAAGGTCTCTTGAGTGTTAGATCACAGCCAGAGACTCAGCTAGCCCATAAAGCTATGTAGCCAGCTTTGTGGAATCTTGATAACAGGGTATATTAGTCAGAAAGTAGGTAGGAGAGAATGCTTTCAGCCTGGTCAGGCACTTATCCATGTCCTGTGGTAGGAGTTAGTTTTCAGGAATTGTTTTTTTTTAAGAGACAGCATCTCACTCTCACCTGAGCTGGAGTACACTGGCATGATCAAAGCTCACTGCAGCCTCAAACTCCTGGGTTCAAGTGATCCTCCTGCCTCAGCCTCCTGAGTAGCTGAAACTACAGGTACACACCACCATGCTTGGCTAATTTTTGTATTTTTCGTAGACACGGTGTCTCACTGTGTTGCTCAGGCTGGTCTCAAACTCCTCGCCTCCCAAAGTGCTACGATTACAGGTGTGAACCACCATACCCAGCCAGTTTTTAGGAATATTTAAGGACATGCCATTAGAGGTAGTGGCAGGGTATAGAGGGATGGGGTCTGGTCCTCATCGATTTAGTTGTACAAATTGCTGAGCTTCCTACAAATTGAACAGAGTCTAATTCTGAGGCTGTATGCTAGGTGCTTTCACATATGATGTCTTGTCTAATCCTCACAGCAACCTTACGATACAGACATTATCTCCTTTTTTTTGTTTTGAGACAGGGATCTCACTGTGTTGCCCAGGCTGGTCTCAAACTCTTATACTCAAGTGATCCTTCTGCCTCAGCCTCTTGTGCAGCTGGGATTACAGGCACAACAGTTTAGACATTATCTCTGTTTTTCAGATAAGAAAACCAGGGTTTAGAGAGGCTAAATAACCAAAGATTAGCCTAAGGCTAGCAAGCGGTGGAGGATTCCTTCTATACTGTTTCCTGTCAGTCACTGTGCTCTTTAGCTAGCTGCTGTTTGCCTTCTCTTGCCTCTCCGCTCTGTTGATTCAGCAGAGATTTCTCCCTTTGATGGGAAGCATTATCTAGAATTTTGGGATGCTGTGCTACTGTTTGTTCACCATCTTCCTCTACTCTGAAACTGCTTGTTACCTTGTAACCTAGGCTGGATACAGAGTTCCCTCCAGATCTCCCAGCAAGGACAGTCTGGACCTAGCAGCTGAAGTAATTGATCCTCCAGTCCTTGATAACTATCTTGGGTAGAGAGGGTAAGATTTAAACAGAAAATCCAGCCTGAGGTTTTTCCTTCCCTCCCCTTATGAAGGAATTGGAACTAGGTAATGATGGATCTCAGAGCTTGTGGGAGAGGTGGGTTGCGAGAGTCACAGCTCAACTTTCATGTGATCTCACACTTCTTTTTCACAAGTACGCAGGTGCTGTTTTTTAAGGCCGAACTGCTGATCTGGCCTAATTTTGGGGATGCTTAGACCTGACTGATGTAGTACTTTCAAACCCAAGCAGCTTTGGGCATTTTTTTTTTTTTTTTGGTATTTCTAACTTTGTTCAGAAGGGCTTATTTTGGGTTGAAGTTTTGTAGCTATGGGAGTTCCTTGCCTTAACACTGAGTTCTACACTTTGCCACCTTATACTTTTACATAGGATGGACCTAGACAACCTGAGAATGATGCTCAAAGGAGAAACGTGATTGTCTTTCATTCTTAGCTCTTTTCCTCGTTGTCCTTATGTGTCCGTTTCTCAAAATGCTGCAGTAGAATCACTTCTCAATAAGATATTTGACCTCTAAGATCAGGTGGAAGTAAACCAGCCTGCCTTTGTCCCTGTTTTGCCAGCATCGTTATCACTGGGAATGGGTTTTCCTTAAACAGTTTTTGGGTTAGTCTTGAAGATAAAGTTTTAAAGGACCCAGCAAGTAGTTTAGGTGACGGAGAGATTCGCTGACTAAACATGAGACTTAACATGAGATGACATTTTGTCAGTATTTTATCAGTATTGCTTCTTCGTAACAGGGACCAGTGACTAAGATGTCCTTAGAATGTTGAGCATGTGCCATGTTAGGGTTGGCCTTTGAGACCGGAGTGGCCGTTGGGTAGGCTTTAATGCAGCTATCCCCACCTTTGTCTAACTAGAGACCCTGGCAGGTTTTAGTTTGGTCTTTTGTTCTCCATCAGTCCTTTCCTTTCTTTATGCTCTCATTTTTTAAGTTTGTTTTTAACATTTTGGGGGGACATTTTGAACATAAAAAGGAAGAGAATCGTATAATCTCCACGTTGTACATGGCAATCTTGTCTTTTTTTTCTTTTAAAGTGAAAGCAGGTTTTATTTAGGAAATATAGAAGATCTACTCCACAGACAGAGGCTAGTTCTCCTTGCTGAGGAGACAGCTTGTTTGGTTTTTTTTAATTGTTTAATTTAAGCACTGGCTTCAGCAGTCTTGTTTTATTTCCCCTCAGCTGCCTCTGGATTATTTTGAAGTAAATCCAAGATCTGTTGTTACATTTGTAAATACTTTATATGTATGTCTATGAGAGAAAGACTTTAAAAAACTTAGCCACAATACTTATATCATACCTAAAAACATTAACAATAATTCCTTAATATAAACAATATTCAATCAGTGTTCAGATTTCTCTTGATTCTCTCATAAATTTCATTTATAGTTGGTTTGTTCAAATCAGTAATCAAATGAGGGCCACACCTTATATTCAGTTGATATGTTTCTTTAATTTTATAATAACTTTTTATTTTAAAATAATTTCAAGGCCAGCCTGTAATCCCAGCACTTTGAGAAGCCTAGGCAGGAGGATCGCTTGAGCCCAGGAATTCAAGACCAGCCTGAACAACATAGTGAGACTCCGTCTCTACAAAAAATTTTTAAAAAATTAGCTGAGCATGGTGACACACACCTGTAGTCCTAGCTACTGGGAGGATCACTTGAACCCAGGAGTTTGACATTACAGTGAACTATGATTGTGCCACTGCACTCCAGCCTGGGTGACAGAGTGAGACACTGTCTAAAATTTTAAAACATGAAATAAAATAGAAATAAATAATTTGAAACTTAAAAAGTATAATACATAGGACTCTCATATACTCTTTACCCAGATTCATCAATTATTAATATTTGCCACATTTGTTTTGTCATTATCTTTATACATATTCTTATTTTAACCTTTTAGAAGTAAGCTGCAGCATGATGCCCTTTTAGATTTAAATATTTCAATATGTATTTCCTAAGAACAAGAATGTCCTCTTACGTAACCACTGTTCTGTTATTAAGATTGGGTCATTTAACATTGATACGTTATTATTATCTAATTTATAGTACATATTCAGATCTTATCAGTTGTCCCAATAGTGTCCATTATGGCAGTCCAGGCTCACACACTGCATTTAAGTGTCATATCTCTTTATTATTCTATGATCTGGCACAATTCTTAATCTATTTTTGTCTTTCATGACCTTAAACATTTTTGACAGGCCAGTTATTTTGTAGGATGGCTCTTAATTTGAGTTATCTGAAATTTCTTTGTTTCTTTCTTTTTTTTTTTCTTTTTTTGAGACAAGATCTCACTCTGTTGCCCAGGCTAGAGTGCAGTGGCATCATCACAGCTCACTGCAATGTCCAACTCCTGGGCTCAGGTAATCCTCCTGCCTGAGCCTGTTGAGTAGGTGGGACTACAGGTGTGCACCACGACACCTGGCTAATTTTTCTATTTTTATTAGAAACAGGATCTCACTCTTGCTCAGGCTGGTCTCAAACTCCTGAGCTCAAATGATCTTTCTGCGTTGGCCTCCCAGAGTGCTAGGATTACAGGTGTGAGACACTGTGCCCAGCTGAAAGTTCTTGATGAATAGACTGAATTCATGCATTTTGGGTAAGAAAACCATAAAAATGATGTTAATCTTTTTCAGTGCATCATATCAGAGGCACATGATGTCAGTTTGTTTCATTATTGGTGATATTAACTTTGGTCACTTAGTTCAGGTGGTATCCTCCAGATTTTCCTACAGTTATTATTTTCCCTTTGTAATTAATAAGTATTTTGAACCTATGTAAATATCGTCTTTCTCCAAAGCCATGGGTATTAGGGAAAGAAAAAAAAGAAAAAACCAAAAAACACAGAAAAGAAAAAAAAATCATCTTTCTCCTGAAAGTTTCAACTACTGGTTTTAGCATCCATTGATAATGTTTGCCTGAATCAACTGTTACTTCCGCCATTCTTTCTGTGTTTATTAATTGGCATTGTACTATAAGGGAGAGCTTTCCTTTCTCCTTTATTGTGTATTTATCTATCAGAATACACTCAAGAATTCTTTTTTTTTTTGAGGCAGAGTCTCTGTTGCCCTTAGTAGAGTGCCGTGGCAGCAGCCTAGCTCACAGCAACCTCAGACTCCTGGGCTCAAGCGATCCTTCTGCCTCAGCCTCCCAGGTAGCTGGGACTACAGGTGTATCACCTCGCCCTGCAATTTTTTCTATTTTTAGTAGAGACAGGGTCTCACTCTTGCTCAGGCTGGTCTCTAACTCCTGACCTCAAGTGATCCTCCTGCCTTGGCCTCCCAGAGTGCTAGGGTTACAGGCGTGAATTCTTATTTTATTCAATGGGTTATAATCTTGGGTCTCTTAATATATGGGTTCCCTTTGCTTTTTTTCGTTGAAATTTATACATTAAAGAAGTCAGGTCATCTGTCATGGTTTCCACATTGTGATTTTTCTGGTTATATCCCCATGGTGACTTTACTCGTAAACTGGCAGTTAGATCTACAGGCATGATCAGGTTCGAATTTTTAAATTTTTTAGGGCCAGGAGTACTTCCTAGGTGATGTTATAACGTACTTTTCATTTTTTTCTCACCCCTTCCAGAGGTTGGAAAGGTGTATGAGCATTGTGACATCGATGACTGCTGGTGTCTCTGAGAGAGAGGCCAATGATGCCCTCAATGCCTACGTAAGTAGAACGCTTTTCCCACAGCCATTTCTGCTGCTGTGAAAGCCCTGAGTCATGGCCAAAAAGATGGAAAGACTAAGTAGCTAGGGGACTGGAGTTCATATCTCAGCTCCCAGAACTAGGTTTCCCAGCTCCTCTCTCTTACTGTGGGAGCCTCTGTCTTGGAAATTGGACATCTTTAAATAAGAACTTTTTATTTTTATAGAGAGGAGGCCTTGCTATGTTGCCTAGGCTGGAGTGCAGTGACTATTCACGGGTATAATCGTGGCATACTGAAACCTTAAACTCCTGGCCTCAAGAGATCTTCCTGCCTCAACCTCCTCAAGTAGCTGAGACTATAGGTGCACCACTGCACCCAGCTTTATACATTTTTTTATTCCAGAGACAGGGTCTTACTCTGTCTCCCAGCTGGAATATACTGGCACAATCGTAGTTCACTGAACTTCGAACTCCTGGGTTCAAGCAATCCTCCTGCCTCAGTCTCCCAAGTAGCTAGGACTACAGGCACGTGCCACCATCTCCAGTTAGTTTTTCCTTTAATTTTTTTGTGGAGATGGGCTCTTGCTATGTTGCTCAGGCTAGTCTGGAACTCTTGGCCTCAAGTGATCCTCCCACCTAGGCCTCCCAAAGTGCTGGGGTTACAGGCATGAGCCACCACACCGAGCCTATACATTATTTTTAATAATTGTGCACGTGAAACAAAGTTTTGACTGTGACCCATCACATGAGATCTGTTGTGGAATTTTCCACTCGTGGTGTCATGTTGACACTCAGAAAGTTTCAGAGTTTGGAGCATTTCAGATTTGCGGATTAGGGATGCTCAACCTGTAATATATTATTCTTACTGTGTCTTCACTTTACAAATTTCAGAAGTTCAATGATTTACCCATGGTAACAGCTTGGTGGATGTGCTTGTTCTTCCATGACTGACTCCTTGCAGCTCTCTTTCTGCTGAAGGCTATTAAGTTCTGACAAAGGTGGTAGTAGAGTAGGATTTTTTGTTTTGATTTTTTTCTACTTTAAACATTCTTTATTTTCTGCCCCTGTTGTGCACCAAGCTTTTGGAGAAAGCAATAAGAGTTTATCCCTTCCTTCTACCTCTCTCCTAAAACAGCTGCCTCATCCCCTCCCCGCTTTTTATTTTTTTTCTTAAGAGACAAGGTCTCACTATGTTGCCTTGGCTGGAGTGCAGTGACTAGTCAGAGGCACAATCATATCTCACTGCAGCCTCAAGCTCCTGGGCTCAAGCGATCCTCCCTTCTCTGTCTCCTGAGTAATTGAGACTACAGGTGTGCGCCATCGTCGCACCTGGCTTCCTTATCCCTTTTAAGGGAGGAAATCATCAGATTTAAGAGTTGTTGATTACCTTTTGCGTGTTAAGCAGGAGTCTCATGTATTCTGGGAGAAACTGCTCAAGAACTTTCTACCTATGCGTGACAACTAGTTTTTTCTCATCCTCTCATTCCAGGTATGCAAAGGCCCCCCCCAGCATGAGGAAATCTGCCTGGGCCTCTTTACTCTTGTCCTTACTGAACCTGCCCAAGCCCAGAAGGTAAGACACCCTCTGTATATGATCTGGGAATATGGTGGAACTTGTAGTTTAACTGTGGTAGTATGAGACTCTTTAACCAGAGCTGGATCACCTTGTTCTCCAAATGTATTTACACCTCCCTTTTTACTCTCTGAATTGGTCATCCTCTAACTATAGTTATTTCTCCGCTTCCAGATTCTGAAGCTAAAAGACAAGAAAAGGCAGTTGTGAGAGTGAAAAAACACATAGTATTTAAAATTTTAGATTCATGAGGCAAGGCTAAAAGGGTTGGAATTTAATCCAGAGCAGAGAAGAGAACAACTATAACCAAGTCCATGTGAGCTCTTATCCAGTAGAGCATGACCTGCAGTTTGCAGGTTCTGCCATTGGCAGGTGAATAGAAAACAGACTTAAAATTGCAGCAAGTAGGATTTAGATTAGACAGCTTAATGTTACATGATTGATGCAGTAAGTACTGCAGTGATTAAGAAGAGAACACTGAGGTACGCTGGACTCAGACTTCCTGAGGAATATTGTATAAAAACTAGTCCAGGATTCTTCACAAACAGAAGAGTTTCCCTCATGTGGAATGGTTTAAGTGGGGTCCTTCCTTGAGGTGAGGGACTAGGCAGGGTGATCTCTTTGTATTCTGTTCTGTTTGTAATAAAGTAGCAAAATTCTGTTTTCTGCCTCTCCAGATTTCTTCTTTCCAGCAATTCTGTGTCGTTGGGGTCTTGATATGGTGATGTAAAGTCTGTCTCTGGTATCTGGCGTTGACTGTGCGACACTAACAAGAGAAGAGCTTCGAGTAGGGGAATTCAGTATTCTCATTGGCTCTTCCCTGAATAAGGATGATGTTGAAGGAAACAAACGTGCTCTATGCCCAGCATTCTGTTAGGCTTTATCCAGACAAGATCTCATCTTATCTTCCTCAAAACCATATGAGGTTGCTGGCCTTATCCTCTCCCCCAGACTACTTCTAGTTTACCTGTGAGGCTTGAAGGTCAGAGATGCTGTCATTTGTTTAGTCAAGGAAAACCAAAGGAAATCGAGGAAAATCATTCCCAGGAACAAGAACAGGATGCTCATGGTCCCCTGGCACAGCTGCTTGAGTTAGCCTCCGGGGAAGGATTTATGGACATGGGAACCTGATTTATTTGTACTTCTCTGATGCCAGCTGGAATAAGGTCTAGGGTGAGGGTGGGCAGTGAGGCAGCAAGTATTCACAACTCCTTGGTTTCCCAGGAGAGCCAAGGCCCTTCTGGGCTGGGACCTTGTTGAGTTAAATTGCTATTTCATTTTCATACTGAATTTGTCATCAAGATCCTTGAAGACATGTGAATGTCTCCAGTTTGGTGGTGATATGATCCAGTTAAACCCATCCATTTTAAAGAAATTGTTGGCAAAGATGGGAGTAGATGGGTTAGGGTCAAGGTTTAATTCCCCCTCCTGCCTTTTTCTTTTTAAGATGGGGTCTCACCATGTTGCCGAAGCTGGTCTTGAGCTTCTGGGCTCAAGCGATCCTCTCACCTCATCTTCCCAAGTAGCTGGGATCGCTGTGCCTGGCTAATTTTCTCTGTGTGGGTTTTTAAAAATACAATTAAAATCTCATTTAGTCATCTCATGCAAATTAGTCTTGTCTATTGGAAAGCTTTGGTTTTTTTGTTTGTTTTAGTTGATCTGAATCAGCCAGGGTAAATCAGTAAACCTCAGTGAAGAGGGCAGGGTGCGTGTGGTAATTCTAGCCCTTTGCCTGGCCTGGCAGCAAGAGGCTCTGCATTGTAAATGCTATTATGTCATGAATTTGGCCACCCGGACACAGCAAGAGACTAGAGCATCTCCTCTTCTTTTTGCCCTATGACAACCCCACGAAGGAGGCCCAGGCCCTCTGGGGAGGTGAAATATCTTGCCTTGCATCTCATAACTGGTTGACAGCTGTGCCAGGATTCATGTTCACATGCTAACATTTTCCAAATCTGCTACCCATGAGCCTCCTAGGCTGAGCCCCCAGGTCGGGCCTTTTCAGACAAAGGTGGTAGAGACAGAATTAGAAGGATGCAGTTTTAGGTGAGTGAGGAAGTATCAGGAAGTGACTCGTTCAGAGACCTTGAGCCAGGTCAGTGTGTGGCGGAAGCATTAGTGACGTATCTCCCTGGAGCTTTGATCCTTCTCCCTAAAAGAGTAATTACTTTGTAAAAAACTTCTGTCCCGCAGAAAGAAGTTTTAGGTGGGAATTACTGATGAGAACTAGTTCTAATGCACTGTTTTAGGCTTTAGCTTAAAGCAAGAGAACTGTTTTTTAAGGGTTTATATTTGGGGATGATTCTACTTTTGAAACAGAAACCTCTGGATGGATTTGAGATTTAATTGTTCCTGAATCTCTACAGGCCTAGCCATAGGTGGTGGGGTTGGCAGAGAAGGTAGTAGTGAAAACTGAGTCCTGAACACAGTGGAAACCTGCTCTGGAAAAGCATGAGCTGAGGAACCTGTTAATACTGGCAGGCAGGTCCAAGGAGTTAGGGCCAGCTCTCTGGGATTTAGTGGGTGGGATTAGGGTGGATTGAACAGGTGAACAAGAGAACTCAGTTAAGGAGAAAGCAGGTCAGGTATTGGTAAAGAGTTGAATACGCATAAAATGGATTTTGTTCCAGTTGTACTTTCTTGATCTGCATCTGCTCTTTTGGCAGCTCCTAGGAATGTTTATATTTTGGGGGTTTGTTTTTTTATAGACAGGCTCTTGCTCTGTTGCTCAGGCTGGAGTGCAATGGCGTGTCATAGCTCACTGTCACCTGGGCTCAAGCGATCCTCCCTTCTTGGCCTCCCAAAGTGCTGGGATTATAGGTGTGAGCCACTGTGCAATGCCTCTTGGAGTTTATATCCCATTTGGTGTCTGCACTGAACAGCTGGAACAGGCTGGGGAACTGCGCTGAGGAGGGAGGCTAAGCTGCAGGCCTAAGCTGTGCAGGCTCCAGCAGTCAGTAGATAAAGGTAATGGGAAAGGGTCTAACATCGGTGCCAAGATCTCTCTTCATCCAAGGGTGAAGGGCTCAGGCAGTTCTTGATCTGGGTGATTCTCCCACCAGGCAGCTCTAGAAAGAAGGTTGGGGGCTATAAGGTCCTAGGCTGGAATAATACTGCTCTTGACACGGTCAGGATAGCTGTGCTACCTCAGTGCCATCCTGTCATATTCCCTTTCTTTTGAGACCCTCTGCTTTTCTTCTCTGTTCTTCACTGAGGTTCTTTTTCCCCATCTGCCAGTCACCAAACTGGCACAGAGATTGGTAAGACAACTGGTAGCCTCAGGGATATGATACTCTTGGTGCCCAGCTGCCACGTGTTACCAGCAGTTATGGTTAATAAAGGTCCCAGGTGGAGTGTGGAATTAGGCAGACGCTGTCTGCTCTTTTCGTCTGACCCTGTATCTCCTGAGATACTTGTCCTTCTTCCCTGTCCTGGGTCTATTCTGCATTTCCAGGATTTCTGCTTTCAGTCGAACAAGTTTCTTCTCTGGTTAGCACTGTCGCTATCTTTGGCCTGACACAGATTTTCCTTCTGCCACCTCCCTCATCCTCTCTGCCCATTCTGTGACCTACCTGTCGGGGAGGCTCCAGGTCACCAACATTTGCTGACCAGCACATTCACAGCAGTTCCCTGGGCCCCTTTATCTCTTCCCTGTTTCCTTGTTTTCTTGATCTCCCAGCTGTCCCGCAGATGGGTCAGAAGATAAATTCTCCTTTGGGTATAAAAAATTTGTGGCACATAGGGGATCTCTAACTGTTGGTATTTTTATCAGATCAATTTATTTGCCCTAAGGACAACAGAGGCAGGAGGAAGTAACAGTAGCTCATCTGTAAGGAGACCCTTTTCACACTAAGGCCAAAGAGCACCTGGTCTTGAGGGGTACATCTCTTTTAAATGCTCAGGGTGAAAGAGTTTAGAAATGTAGTTGTCTCAAAACCATCACAGACTCTTACTTCCATCCCTGGAAGCCTCTTTTCCTTCTAGTTATTTCTAACGTTGGTATAAGAGGTTGTTAAGCATGGAATCTAGAATTGGACTGCCTAGATTTGAATCCTGGTTCTTCCTCTAATCTCTTATGTGACCTGGGGTGAATTGCTTTGCCGTCTCTATGCCTGTCTCCTTATTTCTAAAAATAGAGATAATAATGAATATTATCTATTTCAAAGGTTGTTTTATGTATCAAATGCAATAATATATATCATAGAATATAAAGTTTGTGCACAATGCCAATGGTTGTTAGCTATTATTATTATTGTCATTGATGCCATCTTTGCTACTGGCCTTCAGAGGTTGTGGAAAGCTACCTACCTGATCTATACCCTTTCTGATGAGACCCTAACAGGATAGAACTCAGCAAGCTAAGCGGGTTGCTAATTAGGCCCCCTAAGGTATTCCTCCAGGAGTCTGGTCTCACTAGAGAGACAGGGTGAGAAAAGCTCTAAGGGGAAGGGAAGCAATGACTCTCGCGGAAGAAACTGGCATGTCCTCCCTCACCTCCCCCAGGATTGAGTATGCTAAAGGACCTCTCCTTTTTCAATACTTGGCAGAAGCAAAGGGCATCCCAGTGAAAAGAAGAGGACATTTAGTTAGGGAAATTCAGTTTTGGTTCTGCCCTTTCTGTCTGGGGCCTGCCCTGATCCTCTTCCCTTACTACGCCCTTTGCCGCAGCTGGCTGGGTCAGTACAGGTCTAAAAACCTCTTTGGGATCCTATCTGGCTTGTTCAACCAAACCCATTCTGAGGTGACCTTTTATTAGCAGATGAAAAGCAGATGGCCTCCACCTGGTTTTGCTCAGCTTGTGGCATCAAACAGTATGACACTTCCTAAGAGGAGAGAGAGGGGGACAGGTACATGACCAGGAACCTTGCTCAGCAGGCTCTCCTGCCTTATTAGAGGACAGCCCAGTCCCTTTTCCCCACCCTGTGTGACAGAGCAAGAGATAGGTGTGGGACGGAGGAGCCCTGTGGAAGGAAAGTGTTTCACCACTGCTTGGTATCCCACTGGTGTTATTTAAGTTTAAGAAACTCAAGGGTGGGGGTCCACTACAGGTGGAGTCAGGAACGTCATCCTCAGCCTGCTGGCTGCTCACAGACCTCACTTCTCACAGTGTTACCGCGACTTGGCTCTGGTGAGTCGTGACGGCATGAATATTGTCCTGAATAAAATCAACCAGATACTTATGGAGAAGTACCTGAAGTTGCAGGATACCTGCCGTACTCAGGTAAGGCCAGAAAGAAAAGAGAGGAGTGATGCAGACCTCCTTGGCATGTTTACCTTTGGGGGGAGTTGAGGGAGGATGAGCTCGGCAGCATGGGGCCAGCCAACTACACAGGCCTGGCAGGCACCCCTTTTCTCCCTTCCAAGCCTCCCTTTCCTCTCTCTTACAGGGAAGGAAAGGAGGAATCGGGGCTAACACACTCCTACCCTTGTGCACCTGAATTATAATGTGATCGAATTAGCTCCTTTCTCAAACTCACAGGCCCTGCTCTTCATCTGTTTTTTCTTCTTTCCTTTAGTTGGTGTGGTTGGTACGGGAACTAGTGAAGAGTGGGGTTCTGGGAGCCGATGGTGTGTGCATGACATTTATGAAGCAGATAGCAGGTGAGTTTGATGGCAGGAGCATAGGGAAAAAAGGAGGGGAGCCCAGAGACTGACTACAGTCCATGGAGAATGTGCCTAAGGGACTCAATTCCTGAGTTGCTTAGACTCTTTTCTTCTGATACAGACATCTTCTGGCCACCTATGTTACAGAAAGCAATAGATTGAAAAATCATGAGGTCTTTTGAAGCAATTGGTTTTGCCTCATTTTCTTCCTTGCCAAACCTATGGCCTGACAGAATATTTGGCCTAATTTAGCCAGCCTTCACTTTGAGGCTTCATGGCATATGAGATCAGGAAGGAATGGGGAGAGAAGTGAGAGCAAATAATTTGTTCCCATGTCATTATGCTTCAGGAAACCTTCAGACATCTTCCCTGGCTCCATCCCCATGTTCTGAACACTTGCTCACTAATAATCTTAACATCTAATTGGAGCCAGTCTGAGGGAGAAACTATGTCACAGAACAGACCCTGACATTTAGGTTGTATTATCATCTTGGCATCAGTGACATCTGTCTGAGCCAATGAATATCCAAGAGGCCACTCTCAAGATTGCATGTGTTTGTTTAAAAATGACCCTGCCACTCTACCTCACCATTTGCCCATTAGGGTGCTGCTTCCTCTTTAGGATTTTATGTAACACTGATGCTCCTATTTTGATATGTGATGAACCTTATGTATGATGATGTATGAACCTTAATCTGTGTGGTGTGTGACTATGTGAACATTGAATTTTTAAATTGGAACCCGAGGCAAGGCGTAGCATTGTGCTGGCTATTTTTATCCTCTCTCCTGGTACTTTCCTCCCTGTTTGGCACTTCCAGCCCCCATTTCTCATCCCAAGAGTTTGGTCTGGCATTGCATGTTAATTCTGCCTTAGGAAGTTCCATAGCAAGCACTGAAGACTGTTATCTGGAAACAAGAAACTCTTAGCCAGTTGTGAGCCTGAGCCTGAGCACGGAACTTAGGACATCCAGATGCTGGACTGTAGCTGTTGCCGGCCACCTGTACCTCTCAGGCCCTCTCTGAGATACCATCATTTCTTTCCAACTGTGGGTTTCTCATACATTCCTTTTCAAGGGCCAGAGTGTTCCCACTCCAACTCCCAATCTATGGAAAAGTGGCAGCTCTGGTTTCTAGAAAAATCCAGAACCTTCCCTTCCCTTCTCTCTGGAGGCAAAGGTGGAAACTTTAAAGCCTAGCCGAATAGAAGGAGATTTATTCTAGCATTCAGGACAACAGTGTTGGAATAACAGTTAGGGTGGACCAGCGGAATGAAGAGATGTATTGGATTAGCTGAGCTGCTAATCAAAGCTATTCTGACTTTCTTTTTCCCCCTTTGAAATCAGGTGGAGATGTTACAGCCAAAAATATCTGGTTGGCAGAAAGTGTTCTGGATATCCTGACGGAGCAGAGGTAGAGTCCACCATGAAGGGTGGGGCAAGAGCCAGATAATGGCTATCAGGGGTGTGCGTGTGGGAAATGGGGATGGGGGGATTGTGTGGCCCAAGAACACCTTCAGTTAGAGAGGGGGAGGAAAGGGGAGGGAGAGACAAGTGTATTGGTGGCAAGTGAAGGAATTAATGCCATGGTGTGGCCCCATGGATGGAGGAATGGGAAAGAGGTCTTTGCTAAAATATCTCAGAGCCCAGGAAAAACTGGTTTCATCTGATAAGAGTTTATTTTTGATGCAGACCTCCTTGGAATGTTTATCTTTGGGGGGAGTTGAGGGAAAATGAGCTCAGCAGCGTGGGGCCAGCCAACTACCCAGGCCTGGCAGGTACCCCTTTTCTCCCTTCCAAGCCTCTCCATCCAACCCATGCTGTTTTTGAAGTGGCGCAGGGGGCGGTGGGCATGAGGAGGTAATAGAAATCAGTGAGTCCTGCTGGAGTTTGCACATAGCGCTTGGAGGCTCCGGTGGTATAGAGCGCATAAGGGGAGCATGTTGGGCTTTCTGGCTGATTCTTTTCGTTTCTCATCAAAATAAAGGACAAGGATTTTTTTTTTCTTAATCGGTGATCCTTCATTGCTCAATCAGAAATTTTAATGAGGGCTGTTCCATATCTGAACTTGTTTGGGGATGAGCCATTGCCCTTGGCCTCAGTCTTCCTCTTGCTTGATTTCAGAGTCTCTTTCTGGGTTAGGACACCATAGTAGCCAACCGATGGAGAAGGCTAATACTAGCCCTACTACTATATGCGGTTTAGAAGAATGGCTCTCCTCCCATTATTCACGCTGGCTGTGTCCTGTGCTCTGCCCAAGCCTAAAAGCCCTACCAGGTCTGCTATGCACTGCCACCTAGTGCTCTGGGCATGGATGTGCAGCTACATCTGGGCCTGGAGCACTTGTTATTCTTATGGTTGCGCTAGCACCTGTGATCCTAGCAGTCTCTTAACCAGTCTCTTCTCTTAGATCTCTGTGCCTTTTTAGTGTCCTGGGTCAGAGGGTCTCACTTTCATCTCTCTCTTTCTCTTTATTACACCGTTCTAGGATTCAGATGTATTTATTACTTCTATTAGCAATCTTCCTAAGAAGTGATTTTTCTTATTTTGTTCCTGGTGCCAGATACCTCCTGTCCCCATACCTTAAAGCTGAGTTTCGTATACAAGCATCAAATAACAGCCAGATAAAACTGCCCCACCTTTTCCCTACCTTCCAAAAACCTCAAATCTCTTGGTGAAAGTTAGTACCCAGAAGTCGAAAACTATGTCTTCTACAACCGCCTTCTCACTCCTTTCCAAGTGTTTCTAGGGCTGTGGAGTTAAAAGGTAGCAGGTGGGGGCAGGGAACCCTCCCCAGTGACCTTGGCTAATGCTTTTATTCTGTGAAAGGAAAAGGCCAGAGTCTTTTAATTAGGTGGCCTGTGCACTTTTCCGGAATCAGGATGTTGTCTGATTGGATTAACTAAACTCCATGTTTTCTTCCTCCAGTTCCCTGCCCTCCAGCAAGAGTGCCAAAGCCATTACAAACTATTTGCTTGGGGGAGACAGCTTCCCAGTTTGGCACTTAGAGAGAGCATTAGAGTTTTGGGAATTTCCTCACTGTTTCCTTCTCTCTACCCCTGTCAAAGCATCAGGGAACAAACAATTCTTTCATTATACCCTTTTTCCCCAGGGAAATTCTAAAACTCCTGGGAAGATGGATTTTGCCATCCAGAATGGGGTTTTTTTCTTCAGATCGTGATTTAGGACTGGCAACATATTGGTGACTAGAGAGAGAGAGCCAGGGAAAGGTTTGTGGCATGGTGGGCTGCTAATGACAAACAGATAACAGGGCCAGTACAATATGTTCTAAAAACTTCAGGGTCCTGAAAGGGTCTTGGAAATCCCCAGAGGATTTTGCACCACACTTAAGAACTGCCGGCCGGGCGCAGTGGGTCACGCCTGTAATCCTAGCACTCTGGGAGGCCGAGGCGGGTGGATCACTCAAGGTCAGGAGTTCAAGACCAGCCTGAACAAGAGTGAGACCCCATCTCTACTAAAAAATAGAAAGAAATGATTTGGACAACTAAAAATATAGAAAAAATTAGCCAGGCATGGTGGCACATGCCTGTAGTCCCAGCTACTCGGGAGGCTGAGGCAGGAGGACTGCTTGAGCCCAGGAGTTTGAGGTTGCTATGAGCTAGGCTGATGCCACAGCATTCTAGCACAGGCAACAGAGCCAGACTCTGTCTCAAAAAAAAAAAAAGAACTGCTAACTTAAGGACACTTAACAAAACTCTTTCCCTATAGTCTGAGCTGAGTAGAAGTGGTAGCTTATCTCTGTCCCTAGTACCTTACACATTTTTTGGTACATAACAGACACTCAGTAAATGTTTGAATGAATGAGTCACAAACAAAGTTATTTTATTCGAAGCTAAGTAGTTTTATGGTAAGAAGAAATTGCTTTCATTCAACACTATCTTTATTGGGTACCTGGTAGAGAAAATTAGGAAGCTGTCCTTACCTTAGCAGATTGATAGTCCAAGATAGATAATAACAGCATGAGCAAGCAAGCAAAAAACCAAAGGACCTACTCCCAGTGTCTAATCATCAAACATTTCTGAGGCACTGGAGCCAAACCCAGGGCAGGGGTGAATTGGAGGGTGAGTGGGTCTAGATGGGGCGAGGTGCCAGTGTCTTCCCTCCCTGCAGGGAGTGGGTACTGAAGAGCAGCATCCTCATCGCCATGGCTGTTTACACGTACCTCCGCCTCATTGTCGACCACCACGGGACTGCCCAGCTCCAGGCTCTGCGGCAGAAGGAAGTGGACTTCTGCATCTCACTGCTTCGGGAGCGGGTGAGGGTGTTAGACAAAACAGTATGGGGAAGTGAGACTCACGATGGGATACCTCTGTAGGTTTTTTTTCTTTTTTTGCTTTTTTTCCCTAGTCTGAGCCAAGCTTGCACCTATAGGTTTTGTGCACCTGGGTCAGGGATGCCTTGTTAGAGATGGAGGTACTTCAAGATCTTAGGCAGGTGAGGGTAGGGGTGGGGAATCAGTATGGAGCGGCCCTAGTTCCTAGAAATGCTACCTGTTATGCTGGCATCCCAGGGATTTTCCTGGTCAGCTTCATGAACGCTATTGTACGAGAGACACTAGCTGTCCTTGTGTGCCCACCATTACAACATCCCCCCATCTACCCTCCTGGGTAATTCCCATATTCAGGTGGGATTATGAATTGTCCACTATCAGATCTCCTAAGAGAGATATCTTAGAGCTGTGCTAATATGGTAGCCACTGGCCACATGTGGTGATTTAAATTAAAATTAATGTTATATAAAACTTTAAAATTCCGTTCCTTAGTTGTATTAGCCACACATGGCTAATGGTTTTATTTGAACTGCACAGGTATAGACATTTCTGTTACTGCAGAATTGGACCCACAGAATTCTGTTGGACAGAATGAGTTTGGGGATAGTCTGGGGCTCAATTTGCCAATCCCCTTCTGTTGGAATCTTAGTCTGCCATGAACTGGATTGAAACAGTTCTGGGAAAGGGGCGTAGATTAATGTGAAAGCCAGCAGGGCTTCAGCACTTCCCATTAACCTCTCATTCTTGTTATCAGTCTTCAGCTTCCATCCCTTTTCCCTTGAATAGCTAGGAGCCAATCCTTTGGTTCCAGAAGAAATCATATAGTCCCTTCTACCCTCTTTCCTTCCCTCCTGAGAACATGTTGTTCCTTTATCCTCCCTCCAACAAGTAAACAATCCATGTTTTTATTTTCTTTCCTGTCCCCCTCCTTCTCCTCCTGCCCATCAAGTTCATGGAATGTTTGATGATCGGTCGAGACCTTGTAAGACTACTCCAGAATGTTGCTAGGATACCAGAATTTGAACTGCTTTGGAAAGACATTATCCATAACCCTCAGGCCTTGAGTCCTCAGTTCACAGGTAAGTAAGGGCCTGTCATATCCTTGAGAGGCGGGAGGTTAATGTATATGTCCTGCCTGAATCAAGAAGGTAGAAGTTGAGCCATACACAGTGGCTCACACCTGTAATCCCAGCAACTTGAAAGGGTGAGGCAGGAGGATCACTTGAGCCCAGGAATTTGAGACCAGACTGGACAACATAGCGAAATCTTGTCTCTTAAAAAAATAGGTAGAGGTTGGTGAGTAGGAGTCTTTGGGTGTCAGATATAGAAAGCTTGGGACAGGGTAGGCTTTGCCAAGTACAGCTGGATAGGGGCAGAGGTGCAGAACAATTCATGTGGTTCTTAGACATCCCCTATTTGGCAGACTCCAGCTGTCATTACTACCAAGAAAAAAATGAGACAGAGAACCGTGATCCTCCTCCTCCTCCCCTCCTGGCAGCTCCTTGGCTCAGGAGGTGAGCCGATGACCAGTTTCTAGCTTTGCTGAGTCCAGCTGAGTCCAGCAGGGGAGTTAGAGGTCAACTCGTGAGACTGAGTCAGCAGAGGGGCTGGAAATAATCCTGTAAGAGAAGACTCCTCCCTGAGAGAAGTCTTGCCTCTAATTCCAAGGATCCAGCTTGGCCAAAATCTTCTTTTAAGGGAGAGAAAGAGTCTCTGTGTGCCTCACTCTGACAAGGTCCTTTTCATATGCCCTTCCCTTTCCCAGGGTCCTGCTATGGTCTGAACAATAACTGTACAGCTTTGCTCCTCACCCCATCTCCAACACACATGTGCGTGTGTGTGCACGCACACGTACAAACTGAAAGCAATTGTCCAGGACCTGGGAAGTCAGGAAAGAAGAGAGGAAAGTGCTGGGCCTACCTTATATTGAACATGTATTGAGTTGCTTTGAGTACCTCCTCTGTGTTAGGCACACATATGTTAACTCAGGTAGTGTTCAGGACAGCCCTGTAAGATGAGTATTTTACTTTCCATGTTTCTAGATAAACTGAGGGTTAAAGAGATGAAGTAATTTGCCCAAGGCTACACAGCTAGTAAATGACAGAGGCACGATTTGGATCCAGGTCTTTCTGACTCCAGAGCTTGTGCTCATGCCAGAATACCACATTGATCCTGACCCTTTGATGGGACCATCAGCAGCAGGAAGAGAGGCTACAGTTTCCCATGTTATTCCCTTAACTTTGCAACCTATTGCCAACTGGAATCATGTGGGTAGGGGGCTCTGGAAGGCCAACAGAAGGAAATTAATGTAGTTGGGACCCGGGGATGGTGGATGGTTGGAGCAGAACACACAGATGCTGGTTAGAATCCCCATTTGTACCTATGCTTGACTTCCCTTGGTCTTGTCTTATCAATAGAATTTCCCCATGATCAAGATCATAGGCCATCAGTACCTGGCCAAGGTTCACCACCTGTCTTCCATTCCTTCTGGTTCTCAGGCTTCTTTCTTTTCTCTTCCCTTCCACATTTGGTTCAGGTATCCTACAGCTTCTTCAGTCGAGAACATCCCGGAAATTCCTAGCGTGTCGTTTAACCCCAGACATGGAGACTAAGCTCCTCTTCATGACATCCCGGGTAAGCTAACCCATTGCAGCAGGAAGAGGAGATGCAGGTGCTAGCTGGGCTTCTTGCTTCAGTCTGTGGATCTGTTACCACTGTGCACCACTCTATGGTGGAGCAGTGGCTAAGCGGGTGCCCCGAGCTACCTGGGTGCTGGCTGCTTTCCTTTGTTCATTCTGTGCCTACACATTGGGCATGGTGCTGAGAATTGGGGGTACAGTATTGAATAAGAGAGATACAATTCCAGCTCTTGCGACGCTTTCAGTCTGTCCAAAGCAGTCATTAAACCAGTAATTCTATACAAATAATATCATTTAGAAGTGTGGAATGTGCTATAAAAGGGTAGTGTGAGTGCTCATTCTAGGAAAATCCGCAGTTGCTCCAGGGAAACCGTGAGCTCTCAGGAAGAGGCTGTGGCCTTTTGGTTTCAAACGGCTGAACTACGACAGAATTACCTGAGGAACATGTTAAAGATGCAGTTTCCTGGATCCCACTCTCCCAGAGAATCTGCTTGAGGAATCTGTTTTTAGCAAACTTCCCAGGCAATTCCTCTACAGTCAGTCTGGCTTTAGGGAACTGCTACCCTAGCCGGCTTTCAGTTTCCCAAGTCATGCAAAACTGTCTAGATCTGTGCTGTCCCGTGTGGTAGCCATGTGTTGCAATTTAAATTTAAGTTAGTAAAGTAAAATTAAAAATTCAGTATCTTAGTCACAGTAGCTACATTTCAAGTGCTCAATAGCCATCCTCATTGCGAAAATGTTCTGTTTGACAGTATTGGTCTAGAGGTATCTTTTTGTTTATTTTTTACCCTTTTGCTCTGTTTTGGTTGATTTCTTCTGACAGATGGGGGATAGAAGAGGAAGACCAGATCTTTTTCCTTATTTGGTGTTACTGTTTATAACCATTTAGGGTCTGTTTTGGGGAAGAACTAGCTGCAAGAGGATGTGGAGAGTCTATGCCTTGGATAATGGTTCTGTTAGGTTGCTCAGCAGCAGGAAGCTCTCAGTCAGTGCTGAGTGGTGAACAGGCTCAGCTCTTGCTCTTGAGGAACATTCCTTGCTGTTCACCAGTGGCTCAAGAAAATGAGGAAAGATTGTGCTTATGACTGGAGAATCAGTGACCAGTTCCAGGACTAAGAGCCAAAAGTGGACTACAGTTGCAGTTGGGGGTAAATATAGTATCAGCGTGGTGGCAAAAACGAATGTGCCCCTGGCGTGTGCGAGGCAAGCTGGAAACTGTCAGCATGCTCTTGAATTAGGAAGTCCTCCCAAAAGAAGGGAGACTTGAGAGACAGTATGAGCTAATGAATACATCGTGGGAAGACATGGAGGTCTAGGTCAAGGCTAGAGTCGAATGTTGCTTGTTTTCCTCTGTTCAGGGACCCCACCCTTCCTTCTAAGTTTCTTTTTCCAACTTCTCCTAGGTACGGTTTGGCCAACAAAAGAGATATCAGGATTGGTTCCAGCGCCAGTACCTGTCAACTCCAGACAGTCAGTCTCTGCGCTGTGACCTCATTCGCTACATCTGTGGGGTGGTCCACCCTTCTAATGAAGTACTGAGTTCAGATATCTTGCCCCGGTGGGCCATCATTGGTTGGCTCCTGACGACATGCACGGTGAGGGGCTGGGCCACGGGGCAGAGGATGTTGGGTGGTGAAGGGTGCCTCTTCCTTCGTGTTCCCCATATTTCCACGCTTCTTCCTCACTGCAGGCCTATCTCACCCCTGAGGGCCCCTTTTTCACTCTGGTTCTCTTGAATGCCTTGGCCTTTTGCCCCACTTCCCTTTGAGTCTCTAGAAATTTACTTATACTCATTATTTTCCACCTGGGTTTCGGGTTGAACAGGTTCTATTGCCAACCTCCAAAGCTTGGGTATCTGAGGCATCCCTGCCTTTTTTGTTTTAGCTTCCAGAAACTACGTAATGGCTATTCCTCTGAATTGTTCCTTTCTTAACTCAGAGTTTACAATCTTTACACCCTCACCTCCATGCCTTTTGGCATCAGCTTGGATACTTCCCTTCTCTGGATGTAGTAAATCTGCAGTGAGCCATTTCCTTCCCGGCATTTCCCTCCCCGTGCCTGGGGTGGGAATCTGTCCGTTCTCTGGCATCTGGCTGCCCCCTGACCTCTTCTGACAAGGTTACTCCTCCCCCATCTGACTGGGTCTTTGGAATGTGCTGATTCAGATATGACAACAGGCTGTCCTAAGGGGTCTCTTGTTCAGGAATGTGCTGGGGGAGCCCAGCAAGGGCAGCCCAGGGGGCCGGTCTGAGTGTTGCTTCAGCTCGGGGGTAATCGGTGGACTCTCAGTACAAGGATTCTCTCTTATGGGGCTCAGAGATGTGTACTGCTGGGTATGTGAAGAACCCAGGCCAGTGCCCATCCTCTTGGTTGGTAAGGCCACTTACTCACACTCAAGCATAACACAGACTCAGGTGCCCCTCACCGCGTGGGCCTTTCACACTGTTTCGCTAGGAGCTGACTTTTGACGGGGCAGCTAAGTGGGCCCTGGAATCTGCCTTGGGCCTCTGAAGGAAATGGAGCTGGTTGATGAAACTAGCCCTCTTTTTTTTCTCCTCTCTTTTCCAGTCAAATGTTGCTGCCTCTAATGCCAAGCTGGCTTTGTTTTACGACTGGCTGTTCTTTAGTCCAGACAAGGATAGCATCATGAACATAGGTATGTGACTGAGACCAGGCAGCGCCACTTCCCCATCCCCCAAGTCCCCACTGCCTTGTCTTAGTGATAGCAGTCGTAAATCTCAGGGCAGCGTGGAGGGGAGGCAGCTTATCTGGGAGCAGTTCCGTTGTTCCTCATCAGTTCTCCCTTGACCTAGAAGGAGAATTGCTTTGATGAGGCTGAGCAGTCAGTTCACCCCTCTCACCACAGCCTTAGGCTTGGGCTGGGGGACGGCCCAGGCAGAGGAAAAGCTGTACCATGTCCTGCTTTTCCTCTCCTACTACCTCCCTTCCCCACGCTGAGTGCTGGGGCCAGAAAGGGAGGTAAGGGCTAAGAGCTGTTTGGGGGGCTGTCTGCTTTTGGGTCTGCTCAGTGGGAGTGGGAGGAATAGACACAGCATCCCCAGAGCTGTTCATGTCTGTTGGCATCCCATCTTACGGAGCTGGAAACAGACTCTCTGATGTGGGGGGCCCTTTCATTCCACATTGTGCAGAACCAGCTATCCTGGTCATGCATCACTCCATGAAGCCTCACCCAGCCATCACTGCCACACTCCTGGACTTCATGTGCCGCGTAAGTGCCCCAGCTCTCTTTTCTCCCCATGTCTGGATGAACAGAGTTAAGTGTATCCCCCTCATCTCCCAGTGAATGAGTCTTCTCGGCGCCCCTTGACTGTGGCAGCAGAAGTGGCCATGGGTCCTGTCCCCTCAGTGAATGCTTCCCTTCCATATTCCCACTGTCTCCAGTGGATCTTCCCATGTTTCCATGGGGTTTCTCAACCACAGGGATGATGACTCATGGTAGAATCTAGTCTCCTTGAGCAGCCAGGCCCAGTAAGAGTTTCCCATATTAGTGGCCTGGAATGGTCAGAAACGCCAATCCTCTCTGCAGCCATCCTCCCCAGTGTCCCCTGATGAAACCAAAGCAGCTTTTAGATCTGGTTCAGCGGAACACTCTGGATAGAGTGTCCTGTGCTCATTTTCTCCTCCCGTTCTTCCCTTCCAGATTATTCCCAACTTCTATCCACCATTGGAGGGCCATGTGCGGCAAGGTGTCTTTTCCTCCCTCAACCACATTGTGGAGAAACGGGTCTTGGCGTAAGAAGTTTGGGGGTGGGGTGGGGGCTTTGTTTTCCCATTTTTCATTAGGTCCAGTCACCTGTAGGTCAGGCACATCCAGATACTGCCATACTACTGCTGGCCCTTTTCCTTGACAGGTATAAAAAGTACCGATTCCACCTCAGGCTGCTGGGCATATGTCCTCCTGACTCGTAGAGGAACTTCTCTCATGCCATCTTATTACAGAGGGCTTCAAATGCCTTCATGCTCCCTGTTGACCCCTTCCAAGAATCTGAATATGGCCCAATTATACAGATTGGGCTTAGACCTATCTCATTAACTCCATGTTGAGCTAGAAATGAGGGGCTCTGATGTTGACCTTCACTTGTGTTTCCCATTAGACACCTGGCTCCCCTGTTTGACAATCCTAAATTGGATAAAGAGCTGCGGGCAATGCTGAGAGAGAAGTTTCCTGAGTTCTGCAGCTCACCGTCCCCGCCTGTGGAAGGTTTGGAGCCCTCCCCTTCCATCACCTGTGTCAAAACAGGGACATGCCATCCAAGGCTCTCAGACCAGAGTCCTGTTCAGGATGTTGTCCCTGTGCGGTGCTCCACCTCTGTGACACTGCCCATCACAGCTTTTCCTTCCCCAGTTTTTCTTATTTTTGTGTTGTCTCTCTTGGTTCTCTCTCTTCAGCTAATCTTATCTGACTTTTGCTCATCTTTCTTGCTCTCTTAACTCTAATTTTTTCTCTTATTAACTCCTTCTCAGTAGGTAGAAGGCTTTCTCGTAATGTCTGTTCATCTCATTTTAACTTTGCCCATCTCTTCTCTCTGTCAAGCTCTAGGCCCTGGCCCCTGATGAGAGGTTGTCATGTTGGGTCTCAAATCTTGCTCCCGATCCCAGACTGCCATCTCCCCACCACACTTGCTTGTTTGGGGATAAGGGCTTAAGCCAAGCAGTACATCCCAACTTGGTTTTAAATTAAAGAACACTTGGGACTGTCCCTGGTCTTACTCTAGTCACTAATTCTGAGCTGAGCATAGAGCAGTTGTGTCCTGTGCTCCTGGCAGCATCCCCCTGTAGGTCGTGGAGGGTTGTGAGGACAAGAGGTTTGTCCTTCCAGGGTCAGTAATCCACTTAGGGTCATAAACTCCTTATTCTCCCACTTGCCCTCCCGCCTCCCTTCCCAGAAGCATGGGACATGTTAGAGGACACGGGAGGCCATCAAATGCCTTGTCTTTCTTTACTCCCAAGTTAAAATTGAGGAGCCAGTTTCCATGGAGATGGACAACCACATGTCGGATAAGGATGAGAGTTGCTACGACAATGCGGAGGCAGCCTTCAGTGACGACGAGGAGGATCTCAACAGCAAAGGTGAGGCTAGCAGCAATGGCTCATTCAGGGTTGTGTCAACCCAGAGAGACCGATTGGTAGCAGCAGCCTCTCTGCAACCTTTCTATCGCCTTTGCCCTGTGAGTTAAAGTTTTGTTAACAGGTTGACTGGATGAGACTCCGAGTGCAGAGCCCTGTACTCAACACGAAAGGCAGGAAGGAAAAAGAAGTGGTTCCTGCACTTCTTTGCTTGTAAGAGCTAGGACACGGGCACACTCAGGGAGATGCTTTAGGCACTCACACAACATTGAGGACACAGGTGCACACTTAGGGCATGTGAGGAAGGGACATATGGTTCAGGGGGCTGTCTCTGTTGCCAGCATCTGGGCACACTGACTTCTTTTCCAAATCACTACCTTCAGGAAAGAAGAGAGAGTTTCGCTTCCACCCTATCAAGGAGACAGTCGTGGAGGAGCCTGTTGATATCACCCCTTACCTTGACCAGTTGGATGAATCCCTAAGGGACAAAGTACTCCAGCTACAGAAGGGGAGGTGGGTGCAGACCTCAGTCTCCACCTCCGGAGATGCAGCCCCAGTCTCTGTGCCTGGTGCTTGCTGGGTGTGGCAGGACGGTGGAGGCTGGAGGAAAATGTGACGGGAGTGTGTGGAGAGGCAGTTGGAGCTTCACGAGGGTTTTTTTCTGCAGTTTACGTTGGAGGGTATGGGCTGGGGGTGGGGCAACCTCGTTCCCTAACACCTTGGGTTCCCACTCCATAGATTCTGGGGAGAAGAGTCTCTGAGAACCAAAGCAGGGTTGATGGGGATTTCCCCTTTCTTTGGGCCTCTTCCCAAGAGCAGCGAATTCTGCCCTACAGCCTCCCCCGACCCCCAAGCTGGGATTTTACACAGAGCTCTTTGTTTTGTCTCTGTGCATGCTGCGCATGTGAGTGTGTTTGTGCACACTGTTCTGGGTGTGTGTCCTGCCCTCTGCTATCGTTTATGTCCCTGGGATTTCCTCTCACTTCTGTCCTGCAGTGATACGGAGGCCCAGTGTGAGGTCATGCAGGAAATCGTGGATCAGGTCCTAGAGGTGAGGAGGAACCCAGCCCCTTAGGGAGGAAGCAGCCCAGCCTGCTCAGCATAGAGTTCCCCAGGCAGACAGCTCCCAGGGACGCTGACTCTCTCCTTCTCCCTCCCCACATGGGTTCCCTCTGATGGGGGGTGGGGAGCTTGCTGATCCTGGAGGTGGAAACATGAATTCCAAGGCTGTGGGATAGTCGGGGCGGGAAGGCTTGGATCTAGGTAGTGACGCTCCCTCCCTTGTCTCACCACCCAGGAAGACTTTGACTCGGAGCAGCTGTCTGTCCTTGCTTCCTGCCTGCAGGAGCTCTTCAAGGCCCACTTTCGAGGGGAAGTGCTGCCTGAGGAGATTACCGAGGAGTAAGGCTCATCTTCCCTAACCCCGCTAACTCAGGAGCCAGGGTGTTCTCTTATAGTCCGAATCCAGGATGCACTTTGCTGTGAACTTAAGAAAAATAATCTATTCACTTAGTGTTTTTATTCTCATATGTACTGCTTCATTTAAACAAGGGTTTCTTTTTGCCTGCTCAATACCATGTATACTAGGAGAGGTACGCACTCCCTTTGCTTCAACCCCTACTGCTGGGCCCGGTAGCCCCAACCTTTGCTGAATCATGTGGGATTGGACCCTGGACGGGACTCTCTCCCTGAAGGGCAAGAGTCTCACTAATGAGGATGACAGCCTCAGATTGTGATTCCATGTTAGAAACCTGTTTCCCCATTACTAAGCCTCTGGAGCAGCAGAAAGTTTGCCTTTTGGGTAGGAAAGGAGCAGGCTGGCATCTGGCCTTAAGCTGGTCCTCCGTAACATCTGCCTGCAACCTACCTCCCCTCCCCTCACATGGACTCTCACATGTAACCTTCCTCTTGTAGGTCCCTGGAGGAGTCTGTAGGAAAGCCTCTCTACCTAATATTTAGGTAAGCACCCAACTGTAGGAGATACCGCACTGTCCTCTGTCTTCCCTGACAGCACACTGTGCTCCCATCTTGGGGTAACGGGGCCCCTTTCCAGGAAGGAGGAGGTATACAGTGGGCACAGAGCCCACGCCACCCCAGAAACTCCATAGGAGAGTCTGCCATAGGTAAAGCTCTGCTCCTCTCCTCTCACCCCTTCTAGGAACCTTTGCCAGATGCAGGAAGACAACAGCAGCTTCTCTTTGCTTCTGGACCTTCTCTCGGAGCTATATCAGAAGCAGCCCAAGATTGGCTACCACCTGCTCTACTACCTGAGGGCCAGGTGGGTATGCTCCCCACATTTCCTATCTCCTCCCACACACTGACTTTCCCGCCCTTGGCTGTCATCACCAGGGTCTTCCATGTGTTTGCTGGTTTTTTAAAAAAAATAATAGCTATATATAAAGTTAACCCTTTTATTTTTTTTTTATTTTTATTTTTTGAGACAGAGTCTCACTCTTTTGCCCAGGCTAGAGTGCCATGGCGTCAGCCTAGCTCACAGCAACCTCAAACTCCTGGGCTCAAGCGATCCTTCTGCCTCAGCCTCCCGAGTAACTGGGACTACAGGCATGCGCCACCATACCCGGCTAATTTTTTTCTATATATTTTTAGTTGTCCAGCTAATTTTTTTCTATTTTTAGTAGAGACGGGGTCTCGCTCTTGCTCAGGCTGGTTTCGAACTCCTGAGCTCAAATAATCCTCCTGCCTCAGCCTCCCAGAGTGCTAGGAGTACAGGCGTGAAAAATTTACCTTTTTAAAGTGTACAATTCAGTAGTATATTCACAAAGTTGTACAACTATCACTACTGCCTAACTTACAGAATCTACCTAACTTACATAACCCTAAAAAGAAACCCCATACCCATTAGCAATCCCGTTCCCGTTCTTCCCTTCACCTAGCAACCACTGATCTGCCTTCTGTCTCTGTAGATTTACGCATTCTGGACATTTCAGATAAATGGAATCAAACAATATATGATCTTTTGTGACTCACTTTTTTTACCTAACCTAATGTTTTTAAGGTTCATCTGTGTTGTAACGTATATCAGTTCTTCATTCCTTTTTATGGCCAAGTACTATTCCAGTGTATGGATACACCACATTTTGTTTATCCATTTGTCTGTTGGTGGACATTTGGGTTGTTTCCACTTTTTTGCTATTGGAGATGGAGCTGCTGTGAACATTCATGTACAGGTTTTTGTGTGGACGTATGTCTTCAGTTGTCTTGGGTACATACCTAGGAGTGGAATTGCTGGATCATGCAGAAAAATCTGTTTTTACACTGGCAGGGAGCTGCAAAACTGTTTTCCAGCGTGGCAGCAGCTACTTTTACATCCCCTCCAGCGACGTGTGAGAGTTCTGATTGCTCCACGTCCTCCTCAGCGCTTGTTATTATCTGGCTTTTTCCCCTTAGTCTCTGTGCTTTTTTTTTTTAATTGTCTGACTTTTTGATTCCAGCTATCCTAGTGGATGTGAAATGGAATCTCATTGTGGTTTTAATTTATATTTCCCTGATGGCTAATGATATTGAGCATTTTTCATGCATTTATTGGCCATTTGTGCATTTTCTTTGGAGAAATATGTATTCAAATCCTTTCCCATTTTTAATTGGTTATTTGTCTTTTTATTGTTGACTTTTAAGAGTTATTTATATATTCTGGATACAAGTCCCTTATCAGATATATAATTTGCAAATATTTTCCCCCATTCTGTGGATTGTCTTCATTTTTTTGTTGTTTTTTGTTTTTTCCAACACCAGGAGAAAGGCATATCTTCACTTTTTTGATGGCATCCTTTGGATCACAAAGTGTCAAATTTTTATGAAGTCAAATTTATGTTTTTTTTCTTTTGTCACGTGTGCTTTCGATGTCATGAAGATTTATTCCTATGTTTTCTCTAAGAGAACATAGTTTTAGTTCTGTGGCTTTGGTTCTTACTTTCGGCCTGTCAGCCATTTTGAGTTGAGTTTTATGTATGGTGTGAGGTGTTACTGCCCTCATGGCTAGAGCCCAGAAAGCAAGAGAGAAAGCCTGACCTGAGCCCTCTTTCTTTTCTTGGTGCTCATCAGTCATAGTTTCACTCACTGTGGTCGGAGCCCTGTCTGGAGCACTGGGGAAGGGTGGGGAGAAAGAGGAGCGTCTCAGGCTGGGCGCGGTAGCTGAAGCCTGTAATCCTAGCACTCTGGGAGGCCAAGGCGGGAGGATCGCTTGAGCTCAAGAGTTTGAGACCAGCCTGAGCAGGAGCAAGACCCCGTCTCTACAAAAAATAGAAAAATTAGCCAGGCATTGTGGCATGCGCCTGTAGTCCCAGCTACTCAAGAGACTGAGGCAGGAGGGTCACTTGAGCCCAGGAGTTTGAGGTCGCTGTGAGCTACGATGATGCCACTACACTCTACCCGGGGTGACAGAACGAGACTCTGTCTCAAAAAAAAAAAAAAGAAAAATTAAGTGTCTCCTGGTTCCTATGAGTTGTCAAGCCCTTGGGGAAGGTGGCAGGGAGGGACATGAGACAGATGCACATCTAGGGCAGACAGGCAATTCCAGAGTGAGAGCCTACTTCAAGGGTGTTTGAGGGTGGGCGCTGGGGTGAGGCTGCTGGTTTAGGCCCATCTGGTCTTGTAGCAAAGCTGCCGCGGGGAAGATGAACCTGTACGAGTCGTTTGCCCAGGCCACTCAGCTGGGCGATCTGCACACGTGCCTGATGATGGACATGAAGGCCTGCCAGGAGGACGACGTGCGGCTGCTGTGCCACCTCACGCCCTCCATCTACACAGAGGTCGGTGCCCCCGTCCATATCCGTGCTGGGGGGTGGGGGCAGCAGTGCAGGGGCTCACGGGAGACTGCCCACCTCAGCGTACACTCAGCATCACCTACAACCTGGCCCTCCTTCGCCCACCCTGCTAACTTTGGTAGACCATTGCTTCCTGCACCACAGCTGTTCCCCCCTTCTACCTCTCTTTAGTAAAAGTTTAAAATTTTCTAAAACTCCCAGAATTTTTATCCTTTGGTTTAACTGTGGTGTGAGTTGGGACTTGGGTCTATATACTTGGCTTCTCAGGTTGGGCCCCATCATCCAGACCCCATGACCGGTCTCCTAAGTCAGATCCATGTTTATATATCCCGAGCCCTCTTGCCCTCTGATGGCTCGCCCTTGGATTCTCTCTACTGGTTCCCAGAGACCAGGGCTTCTGTGTGGAGACTGACTCTCATTCCCCTGCTTCACTTAAACTCTTCTCTAGGAACTGGGATGCAGGAGGTATCCGCTCTTCCGTCTCTTGGTAGAATTTCTCAGAAGAAGGAAATGAGGACCCAGGGTGTGGGCACATAAGAAGGAACTGTGATCTCAGCCAAGCAGTGGAGGGAGGAGGGGTGTAGATGCCAGACACAGGGCACTTCCCTTCCCCTGCTCCCCCTCTCTAGATGGGGCCCTGCCTGCCCCACACAGCCCTCCCACCCCCAGACACTCTACACCTTCTCTTCTTTGGCTGAGGGTCAGCACAGGTTGGGTTTCTGCTGCTGCTCCCACACAGAACCAGCCGTCACGTCCAGTCCTTTCAGCTTTGGCTTCATCTCTGTACAGCTCCCTGTTCCTTTCCTTACACACACCCCTCACAGTGTGCACACATGAATAACAAAAGTTGGGGTCTTCAGGTTCTTGAAGTCTTTCAGCTTCATAGCTGTTGGATCTCTGTTTAGGGGGTTATATTAGAGCCTGTGTCTGGCTAACCTAGCCAGACCCTGAGCATGTGCTAAGGAAGAAAAATGGGTTATGAGATGAAAGCCAAGGGGTCCACCCCAGACCCTTCCCCTCTCTTTTCCTACCCAGTTTCCAGATGAAACCTTGAGGAGTGGAGAGCTGCTGAACATGATCGTGGCTGTTATTGACTCTGCACAGGTACACATCGAGCCTTGACATCCCCACAGAGGCCCAGAGGGCAGGACTGGGGAAGTCAGGGCCTCTGCTTTGTCTGCAGGCCTGCAGACAGGGAGCCCATGCTCCCAGGCACTCTGCTCCTGGTATAGGTGTGTGCACCTTTGGCGGTAGCAACTGGGAAGGAAAGTGGGCCCCAAGGGCGGCAGGCAAACCGTACCTAGAGTTTCCCTTATTCTCCATATTCTTTGGGCATTCCTGTTTCCACAGGGAAAGCTGAGGGGATTGTTCGTTTAGCTCTCAATTGGATGCCTTTCCCTCGGCTTAGAATGAAAATGGTCAGACCATTTCTACTTACCCTTTCTACCACGCATAGGTCCCCAGGAGGCTGTAGCTTTGCTTGGGTCCATCTCAAGCCTGAACAGAGGTCCCAGTTCTCTGTTCTCCTTTTCTCCACTCAGTTCCCATTCATAAAAGAGGAAGCCCAGGCCAGGTGCAGCAGCTCATGCCTGTAATCCTAGCACTTTGGGAGGCCAAAGTGGGAAGATCACTTGAGCCCAGGAATTCAAGACCAGCCTGGGCAACATGGCGAGACCCCATGTCTATAAAAAATAAAAAAATTAGCTGGGTGTGGCAGCGTGTGCGCCTATAGTCCCAGCTACTTAGGAGGCTGAGGCAGGAGGATCACTTGAGCCCAGGAGTCTGAGGTTGCTGTGAGCTAGGCTGACACTACCGCACTCTGGCCCGGATGACAAAGTGAGACCCTGTCTCAAAAAAACAAAAAACAAAGACGAAGTCTAGTACTCAAGGGTCCTTCCTTTCCCTTTCCCCTGCCCACACCTGTGCCGAGAGCCCAGCCTCCCAGGATCCTTCCCTCTTCCTCAGGCCCAGACTAAAGCTAGGTAGAGAAGTTCCGTGTTCTCCCTCTGCCACCAGGATATGGGGGGTTGTTTTCCACAACTATTTTTGCCCAAAACAGGCCTGCGGCTCCCACACAGACCTGTCGCTACCGTACCAGCCCCTTCATCCTCCAGCATTCACCGTGCGCCATCTCCTCCCCGTCCCTCTAGACCAGGCTTTCACGTCCTTGACTTTTTCCCTTATGAGCCCTCCTGCTCCTCCCTCCGTACTAGCTTCCTGGCCTGTTTTAGAGCTCATGGGTTCTGCCTTCTTCCACCTCCTTAGCTCCAGGAGCTGGTCTGCCATGTGATGATGGGGAACCTGGTCATGTTTCGGAAAGACTCAGTCCTCAACATACTCAGTAAGTGACCAAACCTTTTAGGTACCTGAGAGAGGAGACAGGAGCAGGGCGTCAGCCATGTGTATTTTTCACCAACAGGAAAGCTGGCTCTGGGGCTGGGAAGTTAAGGGGTAGAATGTTGCGCCACCCTGCTGTGTGGCCTTGGGCGGTGTCTCTCTGGATGTTTCTTGCTCTGTAAATTGGAAGGACTTACCCTTGCCCCTCCAACCTCGGGGCTCACGGGAATACAGAAGCTGTGAGAAGACTGGAAATCAGTGTTGTGTGGGAAGGGAAAGGGTCTAGATTTAGGGTCACTGTCCCTACCTCTGTACCATTGTCCCATCCCTGTTTGGGGTGCTGGTAGTCAGTGGACTAGCCGCATGTGTGTGTGATGGGGAGAGAGATGTTTGTTCTGTCTCTTGCAGTCCAGAGCCTGGACTGGGAAACCTTTGAGCAATATTGTGCCTGGCAGCTCTTCCTGGCCCACAACATCCCCCTGGAGACCATAATCCCCATCCTGCAGCACCTCAAGTACAAGGGTGAGTAGGGTTGTGGGTTGGAAGCAAGTAGGGGAGGACACGACCTGTCCAGCTGGGGCCCCGGCTGGGCCCAGATCCACTGCTCCCTTCCCTACCACAGTGCGCCAGGGCAGGGCCACCGTGCGCCAGGGCTGCACAGGGGCTCAGGTGGCCCAGGGACTAGATAGGAGTCGGGTAGGGGCTTCTTCCTGGCTCCTGGTTGAAGACTGTCCTTGCTCCCTCCAGTGGCTGTTGGTTGGGGGATGAGGGAGGTGCCCAGGTTCCTTTGCGGAATCATGCATTCCCCTCTCCTTCCCTCCCAGAGCACCCAGAGGCCCTGTCCTGCCTCCTGCTTCAGCTGCGAAGAGAGAAGTGAGTTCCACCCCGGGGGCTCTTTAGCCTTCAGTCCTGACACGCAAGAGATACTGTGGTATAAAGGACTTCTGTCTTGCTCCTTTTGCCATGTTTTTTTCCTGTCATTGACATCTGCTTATTTTGCCCTTCCCCCAGTGTGACTTACAAGTAAGCAGCTCCCCTGGGATCTGGGCTTCCTTTCAACATACCCGCCTGCCCACCAGGAGCTGCCCTTGGAGGTGGGGAGGTGGGGACCGGACATCCCTGTTTCCTGCTGCCACAGCAGTTCTAATCCCTGGTGGCTCCTGCTCCCCTCCCCCACACTACTGCGAGCCGCCACGTGTCTAATCCAAGAGGAGGAAGGGTCACAGTAGAGGGATCACACACTGTCCTCTCTACCTACACAGAGCAGAGCTGGCTGAACCCACTGTGCTCCCTGCCAGGGTGGGCGTGGAGGGGAAAGGGCAGAAGACCCCCTCTCCCATCGCAGGCGCTGTAGCAGCCTCCCCAGATAAAGGGAACAACAGCTGTGTAGCTTTTCCTTCCTACCGTTTCGCCTTCCTTCCACCTTCTCTCCCCTCTTGCCCGAGAGACTAGAAATGGTGTCCTGGAGGCAGTGGGAAGGCGGAGAGCTGTGTGGGACTGTGGCTTCATGGCCCTCTCTCTTGCCCCTTCCTTAAGCTGGATTCCGTGCTGGCCCACACTCCAGCAGGGCAGGGGTAGGAACACGCACACACCATGTGCTTGTCCTTTTGCCTGCCCGGCCCATTTCCTGACCGTTCTGGGGGGCGTGGGGGAGATTCGGTGGTCCTCCTTCCCACCACGAGCGCACACACACCTTCTGCTACCACAGAAACTGAAGAGTCTCACTTCTCATCTCCTGGCTTCCGCAGAGGATGAAAGCAGGCAGTCCTTGGCCCAAAGAGAAGAGGGAGAGGGATGTGAGAGTAGGAAGCTGCAGTGGGGCTCGGGCGGACGGGGTGGGGAGGGCGGCGTTTGGGAAATACATGAGCGGGAGGGATCGAGCAGGCCCTGAGGCTGCTTCGTGAGCGGCACTGAGCGCCTTGCCCCACAGGCCCAGCGAGGAGATGGTGAAGATGGTGCTGAGCCGGCCCTGCCACCCTGACGACCAGTTCACCACCAGCATCCTGCGGCACTGGTGCATGAAGCACGACGAGCTGCTGGCCGAGCACATCAAGTCCTTGCTCATCAAGAACAACAGCCTCCCTCGCAAGAGACAGAGGTGGGGCATGGTCCCTGTCCACCCTCCAGGCAGGGCTGCCCACATTTCCTGCCCGCTGTCAACAGGCCGTCACTAGGGCAGTCTGCAGTGACTGCTGCCCAGTGATAGTGGGGGTCCAGTGCAGCCCCAGCCTGGTTTGTGGGTGACATCTAGTGGTCTGAAGCCACATGGCATGCAGGACCATCGTGGCCTTTCTCCCCTCCTTCTAGTACCCTGTGCAGGGCTTCCATGTTCCGTGCACATCTCCCTAACCCCACCCCAGCCCGCGAAGCCTGCCTGTCCTCCTCCCTGTATGGGCTGCCTCTGTCTTAAGGAAGGACCCTGGTGTGGGGTGGAGGGTCCTGGTGGGCTGGAGGGTGTCTCGCATTCCTGGAACCCTCCCCCCAGCTCAGACCCTGGCTCTCATGCCTTCCCCGCACAGCCTGAGGAGCTCCAGCAGCAAGCTGGCCCAGCTGACTCTGGAGCAGATCCTGGAGCACTTGGATAACCTGCGACTCAACCTGACCAACACCAAGCAGAACTGTATGCTTTCCAGCCCTCCCCGAGTCTAGTGTGTGGTGCTGCCCTGGCTCAGACCACCTGGGGCCACGCTGGGGTCAGGGGCGCGACACCCAGGGCCAAAACCCAAACTCTTGGGATAAAACCTTTGGGTACCATCGAATAAGCTCCCAGACATCTAATTGTTTTTCTTCCCCTGCTCTCCCTTTCTTCTCCCTCTAGTTTTTAGCCAGACCCCAATCCTCCAGGCGCTGCAGCATGTCCAGGCGAGCTGTGACGAAGCCCACAAGATGAAGTGAGGCTCCTTCCACTTTTGGCTTTGGGAAGCAGTGGGGAGAAGGCCTAGAGGACAGGAGGCCTGCTGGGGACACAAACTTACCTAGGGTTGAAGAAAACCAGAGACCTAGGCCTGGGGGAGAAGAGGGTGGGAGGTGGCCATAGGACCAGCATGTCCCCACTCAGAGCTTATTCTCCTTTCTCTTAGGTTCAGTGATCTCTTCTCCCTGGCGGAGGAATATGAGGACTCTTCCACCAAACCACCCAAGAGCCGGCGAAAAGCAGCTCTGTCCAGCCCTCGAAGTCGGAAGAATGCCACGCAGCCCCCCAATGCTGAAGAAGAGTCCGGCTCCAGCAGTGCTTCGGTGAGGCCCCCAGCCAGCGCCCCGGAGGAGGAGCAATAGGCGTGGGTGGAGCTGGAGCTAGTGATTTCCCTCCTCCCCCGCCCAATCTCTTCCAGGAGGAAGAAGACACAAAACCGAAGCCCACCAAGCGGAAACGAAAAGGGTCCTCTGCAGTGGGTTCTGACAGTGACTGAGGCCCCATGGTCCCCATCCCACCCCCAGTTGGACTGCCCTCTTCTCCTTGGTGAATCAAAGGTTAACAGGGGCGGGGGAGGTAGAAGGGGAACCGCGCTCTTCCATCCCCAAGCTCACCTGGTGAGGAGGATGAGCGTCCTCCTCTGGCCCAGCCTGAGAAGCTGCCATGCAGCCCCAGCCCCTGCCCTCCTCTCCTGGGCCCCCCAGCCCCTCACACTGCCGCCCCCACTGATGTTTGGGTTCTCACTGAAGCCAGAGGCTGTGCAAAGTAGGACCATGGTGGAAGTCCTCAGCCCCCTGACTCCTCCCCTAGCTTCCTCCCCAGTCTCTGAAAGAGCCATTTCAACAGAGAAGGGGAACGACAAAGGAGCAGCTGGCCAGAGAAACTGGGATGACAGTGGAGACTCCCTGTGTAGGTGTCCCTTCCCGCTTCCCCTTCAGGTCTTGATTTGCTCGGAACAGGCATTTTATAGCCATTCCCTCCACGCACCAGTATGAAATGGCTATCTAATTTGAGTGGTCAGGCTGCCCATTCCCAACCAGGGGGCAAATGTCATAAGCATTCAGGAAAGAACCTGAAAGGGTGGCCACAGCCCCACGCGGTGTGCCCTGGAGGCTTGGGTTGGCCTGAGAGGTTGGCACCTCAAGCTGGGCCAGAGCCCAGGGTAGTCCCAGAGGCAAGTTCCAGAGAACTGTCAAATGGTCCCATTTCCTTGGGTCTGTTTTCTTTTTTCTTTTTTTTTTTTTGGCAGAGATAATCGAGTCTTAAAAGTTGTTTTTAAATGACAATAAAACTAGCCAGAATGTCTTTTGTGCTGGAGTTTGCACAGGCGTCAGGCATTTACCTTGTGCATGTACAGGTGGTCTTGATTTAATTGGCACCCTAGCTGTAGCCTCATGACATCCCCCTTTTCCCGTCTAGAGCAAGAGGGACTTGGCTTTGTCCCCCCACCCCACCCATTCTTCCTGCTACCACTGGAGGTGGGAGCCAGGCACTGACCTGTCTGGGCAGAAACTGATGCTGGCACCATCTCCCTGTAGGCTGAGGTCTGTCCACACCCATTTCTCCTCCAAGAAACTAGAGGCTTCCAAAAGCTCATGTTTGTCATACTCACTCTAATTTATTAAGTCTGTATGCTCCAATTACTGGAGGGCTAACTGCTCGACGGGGCAGGGATGCTCCAACTTGGCTCCAAGGACAGAAGTGTGCCTGGTGGAGAGTTCAAGTACGCGGGATGGGGGGGCCCTCTTCCTGTCACAGTCTGACCACTTTCTGGTCCACATGGACGTTGGCCATGCTTTTTGTTCTCCTGTTGTCCAGGGGGGTTGGCAGTGGGCTGAGGAGAGAGGACTGAAGTTTGGGTAACTGCAGGCAGCTCCTCCTGTTCAGCCTACAAATTTGTCTGTTTACAGAATCAAGGTCTCCCCTCCCTCAAAGCTGCTACTCCTTCCTTTGAAAATCTAAACCACTGGAGGCCTCTTTTTCCTTCCTCTCTCCTTCCCCAGTTTCCTTTGTGCCAATTAAAATCAGGATGGAAAGCATTCGCTGGCTGGCCCCAATTATTGTACCCTTGCCCAAAGGGAGGGGCCTCCGCCGTGGCCCCTCCAGAAATCTGGCCGTCTGGGCCTCTACCTCTCCCCTACTTAATTCTCAGTCCCCACCCATTCCCTGGGGTAGCTGCTGTTGGCAGCTGGCGGGAGGGTATGGGTCTGGCTGTCCTGCCGGGACTTGCAGAACCAAATGGGCCAGGGGCCAAGTTCTTCAGTCTCTTTTGGGAGAGAGCAATGGTATCCTTCTATCAGGGGTGAAAATGATACTGAGGGAAAGACGGACTGCGATCCAAACGCCCTGGCTCTCAGAACTGGACTCCAAAGTCCAGCCAGATCCCTAAACCGCCCAAGAGGAGAAAGAACTTAAAAAGAGAATGACTCTGGCATTGAGGCAAGGTTCGAGCACCGCCCAGGACCTGGTAGGGTGCGAGCCGCGAGCAGTCCGGGAGAGCGCGCCTAGGGCGGAGCGTAGGCTGTGGGGAGGGCCAGGAGTCCGGGGCCGCCCCCCACACGCTCTCCGCCGGTGGGGAGTGGCGGGGGCCCGGGTGGGAAGGGGCGTGTGCCAGCGCACGCGCGCTCCTCCCGAGAAGGAGAGGTCCCGATTTTTCGGAAGGGACTATCAGGGCTGTTGGAGAGCGGCGGGGCCGGACGGTGCCGAGTGGAGGAAGCCGGCTCCATGGCTGCCCTCCTGCTGCTGTCCCTGCTGCTGCTGTTGCCGCTGCTGCTGCTGAAGCTGCACCTCTGGCCGCAGTTGCGCTGGCTCGCGGCAGACTTGGCCTTCGCGGTGCGCGCCCTTCGCTGCAAAAGGGCTCTTCGAGCTCGTGCTCGGGCCGCGGCTGCCGCCGACCCGGAAGGTCCCCAGGGGGGCTGCAGCCTGGCCTGGCGCCTAGCGCAACTGGCCCAGCAGCGCCCTGCGCACACCTTTCTCATTCACGGCGTGCGTCGCTTTAGCTACGCGGAGGCGGAGAGCGAGAGTAACCGGGCTGCGCGCGCCTTCCTGCGCGCCCTGGGCTGGGACGGGGGACCCGGCGGCGGCGGCGGCGCCGCTAGGAGCGCTGGGGAAGGCGAGCGGGCGGCGCAAAGCGCCGGAGACGCAGCGGCGCTTGCGGAGTGTGGAGGGGATGGGGCAGCCACAGGACGAGCCGCGGTCCCTCTGGCATCTGGAGCGACCGTGGCACTGCTCCTCCCCGCCAGCCCAGAGTTCCTGTGGCTGTGGTTCGGGCTGGCCAAGGCGGGGCTGCGCACGGCCTTTGTACCCACCGCCCTGCGCCGCAGCGCCCTGCTGCACTGCCTCCGCAGCTGCGGCGCGCGCGCGCTGGTGCTGGCGCCAGGTAAGGCTGGAACGCCGAACTGACTAGGCTGGGCCAGCCGCAGACAGGGGCGTGTCTGGAGTCACAGAAGGGCTTGGTCCTGTCACCGGGACGTTGGCTCCCTGGGGTTCAGAAATGAGTGGGGATGCGAAGCCATAAAGCTGAATCTTTAGTTTCCCAGGGATTCCCAAGGAGCTCAGGTCCCAGACCCATTATGGGATGTCCATACTCTTCACCCTGACCGAAAGCAGTGCGGATGGGGACTGGGGGTGCACGGGTAATAGGCTAAGGAGTGGGGAAGGCTTCTGGGTAGTGACCAAGCCACAGAGCTATACTTTCGCACCCTTTCCAGAGTTTCTGGAGTCCCTGGAGCCTGACCTGCCGGCCCTGAGAGCCATGGGGCTCCACCTGTGGGCTGCAGGCCCCGAAACCCACCCTTCTGGAATCAGAGATTTGCTGTCTGAAATGTCGGCTGAAGTGGATAAGCCAGTGCCGGGATACCTCTCTGCCCCCCAGAGCATGATGGACACGTGCCTGTACATCTTCACCTCTGGCACCACCGGTGAGGGCTGGGAACCATGCTTACCTCCCAGAACCTAAGGCAGAGGAAGGCAGGGGTCTGGGAACGGCACCTGGGACCTCCTCAGCTCTCAGGTCACCCCCTCAAAACCCTCAGAGAGGATGCTGATCCCCGTGGAACAACCTTTCTCTCCAGTCGCCATCCCCTCTTCATTTCTCCACCTCCCCCAAACTACCCATGTTTCCTGGACAGTCTGGGTCCTGTCCTCAATTTGTCAGGCCTCTGCCTCTTTCTGTGGGAAACCCAGCAGGGGGCAAACAGGAAGATCAGATCGAGTTTGGAGCTCAGACCTCTCCTTTGATCTCCCCGCTGTGCCACCCCACAGGTCTCCCCAAGGCTGCTCGGATCAGTCATCTGAAGATCCTGCAATGCCAGGGGTTCTACCAGCTGTGTGGCGTCCACCAGGAGGATGTGATCTACCTCGCCCTCCCACTCTACCACATGTCTGGCTCCCTGTTGGGCATCGTGGGCTGCTTGGGCATTGGTCAGTCTCCCTGCCACCACCCCCTTCATTCCTCCAACAAACACGTATGAAGTACTTACTATGGTGGGAGTCCTTCAGGGGAGAGGATCCAGGGGGAGGAGGCCAGGGCCCTCCTCTCTAGGAGCTCTGGGCAGTGGGAACCATTACCAGGCAGGCCTACAGACTGAGCAACTGGGGAGGCCATACAGTTCGCAGGAGGGAAGGGCTGTCAGTCTAGGCAGAGGCAGATAGAGAAGAGGTGGGACTTGGGGGCAAGGGTGTGTGCAGAGGATGGGGTATTTGGGGCTGGGACATAGGGAAAGGGTACATTAACCTCTCCAAGGGAAGGTGGGAAAGGAGGAGGGCCAGCTGGGCCTGCCGAAGGTGTGACTCTGCCTGCGGGTCCCTCCCAGGGAACTGCACTGGGTGGAGGAGGGGGTCGGGGCTCCCCTCTCTGCTCATAACCTCACCTTCTTCCTTTCCCCTTCCCACTTCTGGCAGGGGCCACAGTGGTGCTCAAGTCCAAGTTCTCAGCTGGTCAGTTCTGGGAGGACTGCCAGCAGCACAGGGTGACCGTGTTCCAGTACATCGGGGAGTTGTGCCGATATCTTGTCAACCAGCCCCTGGTGCGTGGGCACAGTTCCTGGGCAGAGCCGCTGACACAGGGCTAGGTCACAGGGAGCAGGACATGTGAAAGGAGACAGAGACAGTTGCCTGAGATTTAGAAGGAGAAGAAACAAGGAGAAGAATGGCAGCGTAGGATAAGGGCACCTGAAGGAGGTCACAATGGGAGGGGCCTGGGGAGTGGGAGCAAGATTTCCCTTTGGAGAGCTGGCATCTTGGTGTTAAAGCTCCCACCTCTTTTCCATTCGTCTCAGAACAAGGCGGAACATGGCCACAGGGTCCGGCTGGCAGTGGGCAGTGGGCTGCGCCCAGACACCTGGGAGCGTTTTGTGCGGCGCTTTGGACCCCTGCAGGTGCTGGAAACATACGGGCTGACAGAGGGCAATGTGGCCACATTCAACTACACAGGACAGCGGGGCGCCGTGGGACGCGCTTCCTGGCTTTACAAGGTGAGGGTTAGAGAGGAAACTGAGAACCCACAGAAGAGCAGGAGGCTGGCAGGAAGGGGGCTCATGCAGCTGAAATGACCCTCGTCTCCCTCCCCCCAGCTCGTCTTCCCCTTCTCTTTGATTCGCTATGATGTCACCACAGGGGAGCCGATTCGGGATGCCCAGGGACACTGTGTGGCCACATCTCCAAGTTCGTGTTCAGGTTGGGGGTTGAGGCTGGCAGAAAAGGATTGGAATTGGAGAGTGGGCTGGGATGGGGGCAGGAGGCTCTGGGTGAAGTCGGCAGCCACTCCTGACCCCAGCGACTTTGCCAGGTGAGCCAGGGCTGCTGGTGGCCCCGGTGAGCCAGGATTCCCCATTCCTGGGCTATGCCGGGGGGCCAGAGCTGGCCCGGGGAAAGCTGCTGAAGGATGTCTTCCGGCCTGGGGATGTTTTCTTCAACACTGGGGACCTGTTGATCTGCGATGACCAAGGCTTTCTTCGCTTCCATGATCGTACTGGAGATACTTTCAGGTATCTGTCCGTAACCTCCTGACACTTCACCCTTGACATCTGATCTCTGTGACCCAAACCTCCACTCCCTAACCTCCCACCTCAGCCCAGGTCTTCATCTAATCTCTCATGCTCGGACCTCCTAAATATTTAGTCGCTATGACAGCCTGGCACCCTGACCTTTGACCTCTTTCTCTCCCCACCAAGCTCTTAAAGCCCTGACCCCCAACTCCCAGTTTTAGATCTCTGCTCTCCAACAGGTGGAAGGGGGAGAATGTGGCCACAACCGAGGTGGCAGAGGTCTTCGAGGCCCTGGATTTTCTTCAGGAGGTGAACGTCTATGGAGTCACTGTGCCAGGTGCCTAGGCGTGGAAGGTGGGGGAGGCACCCAGCCCACCACCCTGAATTGGTAATGCTCGGGCACAAGGAGCATGAGGCCTGCATGGTGGTCAGCCACGGCATGGCTTACCCTGGCTCCCACACCCCCCAGGGCACGAAGGCAGGGCTGGAATGGCAGCCCTGGTTCTGCGTCCCCCATGCTCTTTGGACCTTGTGCAGCTCTACAGCCATGTTTCCGAGAACTTGCCGCCTTATGCCCGGCCTCGATTCCTAAGGCTCCAGGTAACCAGCCGCCCCCACCCCAACCCCTCACCCGATACGTCTACCCCATATATCAACTTTGGGAGTTTGATGGCTCCCAAGCTCCGGAAAGAGACCCCCACATAACACAGTCCCTGGAAAGAACAGTGCCTTCCCAGACTCCTGCTCTTCACCCCACTTCACTCCCTGTACCCCTCCTTCTCCCAACCTGGCTCTTTCTCTTCCCTGTCACCTTCGCTCCTAAACCTTGACCTCATAACCCATTTCCCCAGACTTGCTCCTTAGCAAAATTCAGAATACCTTTTCCTTCAACTCCCTTAAACCCCCTCCTCCTCTCCCCAGGAGTCTTTGGCCACCACAGAGACCTTCAAACAGCAGAAGGTTCGGATGGCAAATGAGGGCTTTGACCCAAGCGCGTTGTCTGACCCCCTCTACGTTCTGGACCAGGCTGTGGGTGCCTACCTGCCCCTCACACCTGCCCGGTACGGTGCTCTCCTGGCTGGGGACCTTCGAATCTGAGACCTTCTGTACCCAAAGTGTCTGAGGGAGGAACTTTGTGGGATGGGGGCCATTGCAGGTACACCAGGGGCTGTCGGAGATCTTCTGTATACCAGATTTGTATTCATTATTTTGTAATAAATGGGCTGGAGCCATTCTGGCTCTGTCTTTCTGATTTGTCTTTTTTGTCAGTCTGTGGAACTGCTTTTTCCTCAGAAGTTGGCTCCAGGCATGGAGCCACAGGCCCCTGCATTCCCGCCCTGCCTTTATGAGGGCCTGAGCACAGTATCTGGACCTTGGTGTTTTTCCTCTCAGATGACCCTGCCTGATCCTTGTCCTTGGAGAACCCCTGGTGATTGGAGATTGTACTCTTGTGTGTCCCGTCCCAGTTCAATCCCTGAGTGCTCTGTCTTGGGAGCTGGAGGATGGGGGTCGGGGCGAGGGGTGGCGGGTGATTTGGCTCAAATGGCAGAGGTGGACTGAGGCGCATGGAAACACTGCCCACCGTGGCCAGCTCCAGTCCCCTCTGCTTCATGGCTCTCTGAGAAGCCCGTCAGTGAGAGGGAAGGGTGGGGTCACCCAGCCTCCAGGATGCGGGTGTCTCCTACTCCTACCCGATGGCTGCCAGGCATTCCCAGAAGGAGCAGCTCAGGTGCCCCTCAGGTTCTGGTGGAGTTTGAAGCTCCCCACCCCTTGGAGTAAGGCTCAGAGTGCCTGTGTGTTTGTAGTGGCAGGAGGGATGGTGGCCTCTCCTTGGCCCCTCAATGAGGTATCAAGAAAGTTCATCACCTAAAAGCTTGAAATGATAAAACTCCTGCTTATCCTAGGAACTAAAGTCCCCCTCTGTTTTGAGCTGAGTCCTTAAAATTTTCTGCTACTTTCCCTTGGGTATCTTTCCCCTTCTAGCCCCTTTCCTCAGCATGAGCAGTCAGAAGGCATGCGCCATGGCCAAGCTTGGACCCCTATTGCCAACCCTCTGGTTCCTGTATGCCACACCCCCTTCCACCACCAAGCCTCACTGTCACTAGCAGAGGCGCACGCTGAGGCGTAGGAGACATCTTCACTCACTGACCAGTAAATGAGGGATTTAGCTCTTTCTGCTTTCCTCTCGCATCTGTCCCAGGAAGTGTACAGTAGTTGGGGTATGCCTGGGTGTGGGGTGGGGAGGCGGCCACTTGGCCGGCACTGGGACACCTCCTGCAGTTGCTCTCCTATAACCTTAGCCCTGATTTCCCAGGCCCATGAGCTGAGCAGCCATCTCCTCCCTTGTGAAATCACACACCCAGCTCTTCTCCCCACACATCCTCTTTCGTTTGGTCTAAATCTGCACTGTTAGATATGGTAGCTGCTAGCCACGTGTGGCTACTGAGGACTTGAAATGTGTCTGGTCTATAGCGAGATGTGCTGTAAATGTGTACTACTCACCAAGTTGTGAAGGCATAGTACCAAAAAAGATGAAAACATTCATAATTGTTTTATAGTGCTTACATGTTGAAATACTATTTTGAATGCATTGAGTTAAATAAAATATAGTAAAATTAATTTCACTTATTTTTGCTTTTAAAATGTGGCTACTAGCCGGGGAAGTTGGCTCACACCTGTAATCCTAGCATTTTGGGAGGCCGAGGTGGGAGAATCGCTTGAGCCCGGGACTTCAAGACCAGCCTGAGCAACACAGTGAGACCCCATCTCTACAAAAAATAGAAAAATTAGCTAGGCATGGTGGCATGAGTCTGTAGGCCCAGCTACTCAGGAGGCTGAGGCAGGAGGATCCCTTGAGCCCAGGAGTTCTGGGCTACAGTGAGCTGTGATGATGCCACTATACTCCAGCCTGGGCGACAGAGTGAGTGAGATCCTGTCTCAAAACAAACAAACAAACAAACAAACAAAATATATATATATATATAATAAAACGTGGCCACTAGAAAACCAGAATTACATATGTGGCCACTTTATATTTCTACTGAACAGTGCTGGTCTAAATCCTGACCCCACATCTCACTCTGCAGACCCACAAATACCCAAGTGTAACATGTCAGTTGTACCCATGTTATCCCTGCTCTTGAGAGTCTGCACTTAGGCAAGGTCAGCTGTGAGGAGGGGGATTCTGGTAAAGGGGGCTGAGCCAGATGACTGGCCCTGGCATGGGACTGGCATTCTGTCTTCCAGACCTGTGTTCAGCTTGGGGCTCAGCTCTTCAAACCAGCTATGTCACAGAGGCTGTAACTAGTGGTAGAAATAGAAAACTGCAAAAAGGCTGCCTTTTGATTCAAAAGAATTAGGTTTTCCATTTACCACAATTAAAATAAATTTTAAAATAATTGGGTTGTCCTACGAAAAAAATCAACTGAAATAAAATTAAATGGGATTATGAGATCTTTTGCCAAGATGAACTAGGTTGGTCCTCGGGTGATGAGTTCTCTTTCTCGGGGAGGTTGGACAGCCACTCTGGGACGCTGGAGTAGAAGGATGATGGAAGCAGAGACCATACAATGTTCTTAGCTTTGTGTCTATGGAACCTTCCCTGGGGATAGTTTAGGCCACGTGTCCTTGACAAATAGAAGAAAAGGTAACTGGCAGGATCCCCAGTCAGCCTCAAAGGCAGGAGTTAACAAGCTATGCCGCCTGTTTTTGTATGGCCATGGCCATCGAGCTAAGCATGATTTTTAAATGGTTGAAAAAAACCAAAAGAATATTTCCTGACATGTAAAAATTATAAGGGATTCAAATTTATGTCCATAAATAAAGTTTTCTTGGAACACAGCCAGGCTCATTCGTTTGTAATTGCCTACGGCTGTTTTTGTGCTGCAACAGCAGAGCGGAGTAGTTGTAACAGAGACCCCCATCGGCCTGCAGGGCATAAAGTATTTACCATGTCGCCCTTGACATAAAGTTTTCAGCTGCTGCTCTAGGGCCTCATCATTCCTCTTGCACCGCTGGGCTACAGGGTTTTTTTTGTTTTTGTTTTGTTTTTCTATGAAGGGGTGGGGATTGTAGGGAGGGGTGTTCAGTTGCCTTGTTTTTTTTGGTGTTGTTCACTGTAGCTCACTGCAACCTCCAACTTCTGGGCTCTAAGCGATCCTCCCGGGTAGCTGGGACTACAGGCACGTCCCGCAAGGTCCAGCTGGGTTTTTTTTTCTTTCTTTCTTTTTGGTAGAGATGGGGGTGTCATTCTTGCTCAGGCTGGTCTCGAACTCCTGAGCTCAAGCAATCCTCCCGCCTCGGCCTCCAGAGTGCTAGGATTACAGGCGTGAGCCACCTCGCCTGGGCTACAGGTTTGCTTGTGTGAGCCCACAGGGGTGGGAAGCCCACCGCCCGGGGACGCCTGGGGTGGCCACGTGGGACCCCATGGAGCGGAGACATGATGAGGCAGGGAGGGTGTGGAGGCTCCCTCGGGCGACCTTTGGTGACTTCTCCCAGTGGGGCTCGGCAAAAAGTTCGCTGCCTCGGGCGCTACCCGAGCCACCCAGGCGGAGAAAGTTGTGAGGGACCAGCACCTCGGCCTACTCCGGTCGGCCACTACCGGTCTCCGCACGCCAGGCTGTAGCAGCGCGGCCCCGCCCCTACGTAAAACTGGCCTCGCTGCGCAAGCGCAGACCCACGCCGGCCGAGGGAGGCGGGGCAGACCGGGGAGGGGAGGAGTCGCGCTTGTGGGCGGAGCGAGCTGCTCCGCGCCCCCGCCCGCCGCAGCTGCTGGCTCCTCATCCCGGTCGAACTGAAAGGCTGTGGCGCGCGCCTGTAGTCCCAGCTGCTAGGGGTGCAGAGGCTGGAGCATCTCCTGAGCCTAGGAGTTCCATGTTACGGTGAGCTATAGTCTCGCCACTGTACTCCAGCCTGTGAGACAGAGCGAGTCCCTGTTTGGGGAAAAAAAAGAAAAAGATACATGGAGGGGTGGAAACAAAGAAGTATCTGGAGTTCTCCCAAGCCTCTAGGAGACAAACGCCAGGATACATTTTTCTAGATGGAGATCTAATCCACATTCTTTAAAATTCAACCTATTTTTATTTTTTATTTTTCTAAGAGTCCCGCTCTGTCGCCCGGGCTAGAGTGCTGTGGCGTCAGCCTAGCTCACAGCAACCTCAAAATCCTGGACTCAAGCGATCCTCCTGCCTCAGGCTCGTGCCACCACGCCCAGCTAATTTTTTTCCTATTTTTCAGTAGAGACGGGGATCTCGCTCTTGCTGAGGCTGGTCTCAAACTCCTGACCTCAAGCGATCTTCCCGCCTCAGCCTCCCAGAGTGCTAGCATATTCATAGGCGTGAGCTACCACACCTGGCCAAAATTGACCCTTTTAAAGTGTAAAATTTAGTGTTCTTAGTATATTGACAAAGTCATGGAAGCATGGCTATTGTCTAATGTAGTACATTCTCATCACTCCAAAACGAAGTCCCAACCCATTAGCAGTCACTATGGAGACCGACCTCACCCTGTTCTTGGCAACTACTAATCTATTTTCTGCCTCTGTGGATTTGCCATTTCTAGACATAAATGGAATCATACAATATGTGGCCTTTTGTGTCTGGCTTCTTTGACTTAGCATAATGTCTTCGAGGTTCATCAGTGTTGTAGCATGTATCAGTACTTCATTCCTTTTTATGGCTGTATAATATTCCAGTGTATGAACATCCACATTTGTTTATCCATTCATCTATTGATGGACTAGTTCCACCTTTTGCCTATTTGAATAATGCTGCTATCAACCTTCATGTACAAGTTTTTGTGCGGACATATATGTTCAGTATTCGTGGGTACCTAGGAAAGGAATTGCTGGGTCGAATGACAACTCTAT
>RJWJ010005536.1:0-67671 GCA_004363605.1 Indri indri
CTGCCTCAGCCTCCCGAGTAGCTGGGACTACAGGCATGAGCCACCATGCCCAGCTAATTTCTTCTAGATATATATTTTTAGTTGTCCAGATCATTTCTTTCTATTTTTTAGTAGAGACCGGGCCTCACTCTTGCTCAGGCTGGTCTTGAACTCCTGACCTTGAGCGATCCACCCGCCTCGGCCTCCCAGAGTGCTAGGATTACAGGTGCAAGCCTGGGCCCTAAATTTTCATTTCTTCAGCTTCTTCGGGAGTTTAAACAGTTATAACCTCCGTCTCCTTTTTCTTTAGTCTTGCCCTCCCCATTGGCTTTTTTCCCCTTTTGCTAGCAAAGAGCTTGACATATCCCTTAAAAACAAACAAAAAAAAAACCTCCTTTTAACCTGTTTGAATTTTGTAGCCATTTCACAGGCTTGCGTCATCTGTCCTATTCTCTTTACCCTTCTTCAAGGTCAGTGGCTTATCATAATAAGCACCAGAAACATCTAGCACCTTTATATCATTTCCATTGTCTATTCTGGAGAGAGAGAGAGAAACAGTAGACTCACCCCATATCTTTTATACTTATTGAATGGTTTATTTGAAGATTGTAAATTTCTTAGAGACTTAATTTTATTCATCCTCCACCTCCCATCCCCACCTCTAACCCCATCCCAAATCTGTACCTACCTTTGCATATAGCAAGTGATGCAAAAAAGATTTTGGGGATTTGATTTGTTGATCATGCTTGTAACCAACATGTATGAAAAATATTTTGTGTGCAAGTCACTATGCTGGGCTCTCAGGACACACAAATGATTAAACAAGGATCCTTTCCTTAAGAAATTACAGTTAATGATGAAAACAGAAAAGTGAAGAGATGGTTACAGTTAAAAAGCAAAAGAATACATGCAGGGCACAAGCTATCAGACTAGAGGACCCAGGGAAGGTCTCTCAGAAAAGGTGATGCCTGAATTGATTCCTGAAGTTATTAGCCTATTAAATGTTGGATGGGTGGTTGGGGGCACAGGGGCAAAAAGTTTTCAAAACAGAACAAGCAGAGTGTGCAATGATATGGAGGGGGATGGTAGAGCACCTAGCTTGCTGAGAATAGAGCCCAGGTTCAGGGGTAGAGGTGGCAGGCAGCCTGGGGTCAGGGGTCGGGGGTAGAGGTGGTGGGTAGCCCCAAGATAAAGGTAGGAACAGAGAGAAAGTGTTGTGTTTATCTCTCTAGAAGTTTGGACTTTTTTCTAAAACTTAAGGAAAGCCATGAAAATTGTTTAAACCAGGCAGATGTATAAGAAAACACATTTAAAAAATAATAATCTTAGGTAGTGATGAATAAAGTGGATCAGAGGAATGAAGACTGCAGGTAGGAAACTGTTTCAGAGGCTTCTACAGGAATCCAGGCCAGAGAGACCATAAGAGTTTGGACAGTGGAGGTGGGATGAAGAGATGTGGAGAGGTTAGAGAAGTGTCTGTGACCTAAAACCAACAGAACTTGGTGACCAGCGGGACACGAGGCAGCGGGAGGGAGAAGAGTTGAGGCTGACTCTCAGTTGGGTCCAAAGAAAGGCTCTACACAGCATTTTATCTCTGCAGGCTCTTGTTCCATTCTGGAAGGAAATTTAACTGATGTCTTTTGATTAAACATAAAAATTAATGACTGTGTCATGCTCTGACCTACAATTATTGAAATGACTGAAGATGTAGGTAGCTTCTTCTTTCCAAAACTCTTCATTTATTAGTTGCTACTGTGCTTATTAACAGAGGTACTGGTAGTGATGTTTATTAGGCCAAACTACTTTCTGATTTTGTACAAATAGTAGACTAACCCACATATGATAATGAATATTTAGCATTTAGATACCTATATCCAAATTAAATTGGCACCCAGAAGAAGAAAGTTTCAGCTGATGTTGAAAGCTATGTATCATTCTGTGTCTATAATTGTAGCTAACCCAGGCAGGCTGCCACCTCTACCCCTGAACCTGGGCTCTATTCTCAGCAAGCTAGGTGCTCTACCATCCCCCTCCATATCATTGCACACTCTGCTTGTTCTGTTTTGAAAACTTCCTCCCCTGTACCCCCAACCACCCACCCAACATTTAATAGGCTAATACCTACAAGAATCAATTCAGGCATCACCTTTTCTGAGAGACCTTCCCTGGGTCTCCTAGTCTGATAGCTTCTGCCCTGTATATATTGTTTTTGAAATTTCTAATTGTTTACGATAATAATCGGAATGGGAAATTTGATCGTGGGAGGCCTTCAGTAGAGAAGAGTTCTGAACGGGATTTTGTGAAGGTGATGTGTTCTCCACACATATGGAGAGAAACCTGAGAGGCACGGTGGACAGGGGCTCATACATTGAGGAAGTGGTAGTAAATCTGTTCAAAGGCACAATCAACACATTTAGTTAGTGAAAATAATGACAATTATTTGGTAATGTAGGAAATTCCTGTAGTAATGTAGATCATTCCTGGTAATGTAGGAAAGACTGGTTAGTGATTAATTAATATTAAAGTCCAGCCTAAGAAGATGGGGTTTAGCAATAAGATTTTTCAGTTGACTTAGATATTTTAATAGCTTTTTCTGGAAGAAAGTGCAGTGTTTTGGGATATTTTTACTTTTTAGCTCGTGAGTTCTGGCTATATGAAAGATATTTATTTACCTCACAAAGTAATCACAAAGTGGTTGTCAGAACTAGGCAAACAGAGATGCCTGTTGAAATTTATTGCTTTAATATCATGGGATGTTACAACACACACACACACCTTCCTTGGTTGTTTGTATTTTTATATTGCATTTAAAAATTTTCTTTGTGTCCTAGGATTATCACATTAGTTTTTATAATTTCTATGGTAATACTGTGTAGGCACAGGGCAGATATAAATAATGAACAATAATCTAATAAGATTAAGGCCAGGTTCCTAGAATACCTTTAAATACAATTAAAAATAAACACTTGTATTCATTGTAGCTCAGATTTTTGTATGGTTCCTAATTGCATTTTTTAGTGGAAATTTCAATTTCTTCCTGGAACTTTTAAAATATGCCAGTTGGAGTATTTTAATATGACAAAGTCTGGAAGTCTCTTTAGTTCATAAATGAATATTTTAGCTTTCCTAATTTTTCACCACAAACTGTTATAGTCAAGAGTTTAAAATTTAATTTACCATTTTATATGATGATGCATATAAAGTCATCAGGTTGTAAAAACCGACCCAAATCTCAAAGCTATTTGAGCATGCTTTAATTGAAGACAATTGTATTCTGTCCAAGAAAGAGGATTTTTTCCTTTCCTTGCTTATCATTATTAAATTTCATCATCTACTATATACATCTATTATGCCCATCCAGATTTTCCATGAGAGTAAGAAAAACTTTAGCAAGTTTATGAGTTATTTGATGCCGCTAACATACTTATAAATAAAAAAATTGACTGAGTATTTGCTCCCCTGTTGCCCTATTTTAAAAAATGTTTAAGCTCTTAGCTTGTTAACTTAAAAGTAGATATTTTCCTGACCCCAATTTTGCTTATAGTTTGAGATTAACCTTTTTCTTTATCAAAATCTTCACTTCTGTTTGTTTCTATTTATATGACCCTGCTCTCACAACTGCTAATCAGTTGTAAAAGTCACTGATATTGTCTGCCCAAATATGCTAAGTCTCAGCTTCACCATAGAAGATTACAGCACCTTTCTGACCTCCATAAGGGCCTCATTTAATCTTAGGGAACAGTTCAGATACCCAGTGGTTTTGTTCTCCTGTGTTTTAACCATACTACACACTGCATTTCAAGTGAAATGTGAAGTGAATCTCAGGGTCTCTCAGGAATCCAAATGGAATTTGCATTGAGTCTTTGAAGGAAAGTGGAATCACATTTTCTCTGAGTTAGCTATTTGAATTCCTGCCTTATATAAATACTAGAAGCTGACCCTGATGTCCTCTAACATTAAAGTAAAAGAGGACACTAAGAAAGCGATTTCACTTTAAAAGCTGTAGCTGGTAATGAGAATTAAATACTACATTCTGTTTCATTTTATCTTTCAGAATGTTCAATGATGTTTAAAGACAGGTCATGTAGATGCCACTTACCACATCATGAGATTAGAGTATCTGTGATTCAGATTAAGTTATACATGACGACCAGCTTCATAAGAATAATACAAATGTATCTCTGGATTTAAACATGTGAAATGAGTGACAATATTGCTACATGAATAGCTTTAAGCCAAATGTCTTTACTGGAAGAAAGTATTTTTTTAAAGTAACTGCTAGATCATGGATGAATTAATTAACTTTTGCTGAAAGTACATTGCATTTTTGGTGATCTTTGAGGATTATAGCTTCTGTGGTGTGGTTAAATGAAAAGTATTTTCTGCATATAAATGCAATATATCTAACCAATCATGTCTATGTGCTTGAGACAATTTGTTTTAATAGATTCTACTTTTCTACATAAGGGTAAGAATAATTCTAATTCCAAAGTCATCTCTAATAGCACAATAACACCACCACATGCTTTTCTTAAGGGTACATTCTGGAGCTATTGCATTACAAAATTGTGTGTGTATATGTATATATATATATACACACACAGAGAGAGAGAGAGAGAGAGAGAGAGCGAGAGAGAGAGAGAGAGAGAGAGCTGCTGCAGATGTTGAAAAAATCTAGACAAACCAAAAACTTCAGAGTTGTTTCCTAGAATTATTTTAACACACAAATCTATTCATTATAGCTGAAGCATTATAGTCTTCCTTCATACTACCCTAGGAGAAAGATATAGATCCTTAAACATTTACGAGTTTTTTAAAATGAAACGGTTGTAGTAATCCATAACGATAGAAAAAGTAAAAGCATAATTATGTTGGTATTAAAACCAGGTATTCTGTGGCCTCATTTACACAGTTGGATTTGGATAATTTAGGTAAAAATAGGTTATTTTCTTGAATTACCCACTCAATGACTTCTGACTTGAACAAATTACCTCAGCTTTATCAGTTATTTTCTGATCCTCTATTTCACTCTGTGATGCTTCGAACACACACACACACACACACACACACACGTAAAACTTATTAGCGTAGGAGTGCAGCTTACCTGAGTTTGCTACTTTGAGTACCAGAATCATGAGTAAAACAAGTCACCTAGTTCAAGTATTATTAATTTGGGACTTTATAAAGACAGCAAAAGATTCTTTTTGAGAGCGAATCATACTATGAGATATAAACTCATACTTACTGTATATTAACTTGGGATGGCATGGGCTCCAAACAAATTATTATAAACTTATTTTACTTAAAAATATTCAGAATGACACTATATTTTCAATGACAGGCCATTAAAGAAAGGACATTTTTTTTCACATGAAATGATAACTTTTAAAAATTTTGATTAAAAATACTATAGAGTTCTAATTTTATCTCATTTCAATGAAAATTTCATCAGTGCCAATTACCTGTCTGAGAACTGATATTTGAGCATTTCTTAATTAACTTAATTTTAAGTAGCTAAATCTATGTCGTGTGTAATTTTGATATCAACATTAAATTCCTTCCAGTCGTTCATCACTCAGGTGATTTTGCTTCCCAGGGGACATCTGCCAATGTCTGGAGACATTTTTGGTTGTCATGACTAGGGTGGAGGTGCCAGAGGCGTCTGGTGGGTAGAGCCCTGAGCTGCTGCCACATAACCTACAGTGCATGGTATAGTCTCCCACAACAAAGAAGTGACAAGGTTGAAAAACCATTTCAAGTCCTTTCTAAAGTTTAACCTAAGGAACTGGTAAGATAGTATAGTCAAATTGACTAGTAGAGTAACGGCTTCTTTTCTGATTGGGCCAAAATGTCTTTGCTTTCTAAGTGTTCAGATTCTGCTAAAACTTACCCGTATCCAGTGTGGATTCCCTTATATATATGGTAATTACGTGTTTCAGAGACCCCTGCTATGTTATTGTTAGTGGAAAGTTCTCTTTTGCTTATGCATTAGTGCAAAATTTCTTGTAAGTAAAGCCTCCATCCGTGGTATCCTAGGAAGGCTTTGCTCCTTTTCAACGTGTTCTGCAAAGTGGTGGCCTTCTTTGTTTCTCACTATGCTGTACTTGCTACTTACTAGTAAGTGCTTATTGATTAGTTCTTTCCAAAATACGAACACTCCGAGTACATTTGTGTTTAACAAATGCGGTGTGAAATGTGGTCCTGATCACCCCAGTGTGATGCCGTACCCTGGGGCAAGATGGTTCGAGGGTTGATTGTGCTTAACCATTCCTCACCCAGTACCATGTAAGCTGTACTAAGTAAGCCAGGCTTAGTGCCATCACTCACAGAGTTTTACATATATAATATGAATGTTTCAGTCCTTTTTTTCTTTATGTAACTATCTGTGGTGCTTGCATAAACATTCTTAAAGAACAAGGTAGGAAAAAACAGAATAATTCCCAACATTGAAAATAGTTTTAAAGTCTATTTTGCGAATCTTTTTGTTATAATGGATTTGGACACATCAGTCACGTGCCCTTAAACAAATTAACTAATAGTATCTCCTATGCAACACAACTCCTACTGGTCTCTCTCTAGATATTATTTTAACTTTTATTAGGGATGCCCATATTACAAAGGAATATGTCTGAATGTGTTTCTCTTTGTTGTAGTGTAGAATTCCTTGTAAATCATTGTGTACAGCTATAATTTTTAAAACGTATGTCATATATTAACTTTTTTATTAATCTTCTTTTCTTACTTTGGGGTTTTGATTGTTTTTTCCCTTTACTTTCTGTGAAATACACATATTATTCATTATTCACCTGGAGGGTTGCAACTGGATACATAATAACTAAAAATTAAAAACCAAAAAACATTTGTTCCAATCCATAAAATGTTGGCTAGGAAAATAGTGTCTTGAAAATGAATCTCAAAAAAGTTATTTATACTCTGAGGCATGAATAACCTCCAACAAATACTGTGTATTTTATGCGTCTGTTTATTCTGTTGTACAATTGAGAAGTACATCCAATTTAGTGCAGTGTATATCAGGTTCTTTATACTCAGCATGATAACCAAGAGACAAGTGTGTTCACAGCTATGAATTTCAGAATCCAGCATAAAAAATGAAAAATGCATGCTTGCCAAACTGATTTTTTTTTCTCTGACTGTTTTTACTTACAAACGGTCAGAATTGCTTTTGTTTTAGGAAAGACAGAGAGAGAGAGAGGTGAGGTGGAAGAAAAGCAAAAACTAGGTTCTCCCATTTTGGAATTAGTAACTAGGAAATTTTTACTCCAGTGAAACAGCTGGCTTTCATCCGTATTAAATGCTTTTTGGTTGTATGGGTCGACAGGAACATAAGCAGACCTATCCCCAGTCACATATTGTTTCTTATTTCAAATAAGGTAAGGCCCTGGTACTATTCCAATTGCTAGAACTTTTTAAAATCACACCTTAAAAATTTGTATAATATTCCAGAAAGATACATTCTCTTAAATTTTTGCCCTTTTGCCCTTTAAATGTTTTAAATTCAATTTTCTTCTTAGAAGAGGTATAGATTTAATAGACGGGAGGGAAGGAAGCAGGGAGAAAGGGGAGGATGGAGTGAACAAAGAAGAGATAGGCCTGTTAAGTCCCAGCTGGAGGGCTGACAAGCATCCCCAGGTACTTGGAGACCATGGATGTATTGTTATGATACTGGAAGCAGTAGATAAAGCATTCCCTAAATATTAAAATGAGATTTCATTTCCTACATTGGTTCTCAGATTAAGGGCATTTAATCTGACTACTTTTAGTGATTTGTATAATGTCAAACAACTCCTCTCCCCATTCTGTGTACACACACAAATATTCTAAAATACTTTCACAGTGAAAAACTGCTGAAATGAATATTGTGGTTCACTAGGAGGTAATGTATATAGCATGTATGGATTGCTGGTCTTTAAAGCTCTATAATGCAATAAAATGAAATTTTGTCCAAAATTTTTCTTAAAACCATTTTATTTCTTTGTTTTTACTCAGAAAGTTATCTTGAGAACTAGAATACCCTTAGGGCTACAAATGCAAAATTAGATACAGTGAGTGTAGCGTTGTGTGTGTACTGCAGAACAGTGGACAGAAGAGAAAAATACAGGAGACTGAGATGAATTGGCACATAACTGACAAACCCTGGAAATTAGTTTTTGTTTGGATTTTTACTTACCATTTATATGTTTCTTATAAAAGTAGACTATGAAAGAAATAAATTTTAACTTCTATTTGTTTTTTATTATAATGTACAAGAAACATTTATATGATATGTCCTATGTGCAGGGCACTGTTCTAAATCCATATATATATATATATATCTCCATACACGTACACACACACACACACACACACACACAATCTCATAAAGTCCTATACGATAGCATGTCTCCATTTTACACAATAGGAAATGAGCACAGAGAGTTATAAAATTTACACCTGAATAGTCTACTCTAGTTTGAATGCTATATTGTCTCCTAATATACATACACACACATATATATACATATAAAGAATTTCCATCTTTAAACATTTAAATACCAAATTTATATAGTCAGTTCAAAGTCTTCACATTCAATTCATTTTGCCGCAATGAACTTGGAAAAGTGATTCCAAGCAACAGAGAGACATTTTTCCTAAAAGTCTTATAAAAAAAGAGTTAAATAAGTCAGTATGATAAGTATCTTAGAATAAGCTTGCAAAAATATTTCATATATGTATATTTTTGTACATTTTAAATGTTTTTAATGTACACCTAAAATTCCTTTCAAGAAAGACCAATGTGTGTTTATGATGTGTTTCAGCTTTTAAGAAGCAGCCATTTTAATGCATGGCTATAGGAATCAGAGGTTGCTGGCATTGTGATTGAGGCCACATTGCCTGGGCTAACCAGGAGCCGAGGCATTCCTGTCGCCACGAGTGTAAGATGATGTTAAGGCACGGATCAGTGAGCAGCGGGGCCACAGAGGTAGAACGGTGGAGCCCAAATGGAAAATAGAGCTTCAGTAATTTTATACTGATTACTTGGTAGAAAAGAGTCTACCTGGTGCCACATCTGATTTATGGAACAGATTGGACTTGTAATGAGAGTCCAGATATAACTGACCTCTTTTGAAGGAAGTCACAACCTTTTCTTGATGTACTTCATGGGTAGACTCATGAATAAATTATCACTGTGCAGCTTTTCATTTTTTTCTGTAGCTCATTCTTATGTTTAGAATTATTCAAATTTCTCCATACAAATAGAAAGCCATAGAATCAAAAGTGTAATTTATTTCCTTCTTTTACTGCTCTGTTCCTACATATTTTTGTTTTTTTTTTTTAAAGTCATTGTGTTATATTGTATTTTCCTTCTCAATAATTCCAAGAGGAAAAATATCCTTGGAATGAACTCATTTCCATGGTATTTTCAAAATGAAAATTTCAAATGCTTAAATGTTGTCCTCAAAAAAACTAACATAACAAATCTACTGACCTCTGTAAGAAGGATGGCATAAACTTTGTTGCAGCATGTACGTTTGGCATTCAACCATATTGAACTTCAAAGAAAGTCCCAAAGTTTCTGGTGTATTGAAATTGTTGTGTTCAGTTGAAAGAAGTGGTTTATAACAATGCAATCATTACAGTATTTGCCGAAATGAAATTTGGACCATGCTAATATATAAAGAGAAGGTAATTTTCGTCAAGCAAAGTAGGTATTGGAAAACCTATTTTAGATAGCTCTGTTTCGATGACTATGTTTAACAAGTTATTTTTATAGATTTAATTATACATGTCATAACTAGAATATGCCAACTTTCTGTCTCAGTAATCACATTTTCTTAATATATTAGTTAAGAAAAAACAAGTCGTATTTGGCAATGAAACTTTGGATATTTATTAATTATGATAAATCTATGGCTTTAATAATTTTTAAACATATTTTATCATATCTTAAAGATTTTAAATTGTCGCTTTCATCCTTAGTTCAATCCTGCAGTGAATTGCGAAAGTAATGAATGAGGGCAATTGAATGGCTCCTCTCGCATCTGCACTCAGAATAACTCTCTTGGTCATCTATATACAACCAAGTGAGTTTGTGCAAAATATATTTAGAATTATAAAGTAACATGTATTAAGGCAGAAGCATTTGTATTTAAGAATTATTAGGTAGTGACAGTAGGAGAACTTGTGGCAAACTAATTAACAATTAGGTCCTATCTCTCAAGGCTTTCATGGGTGCTGTCATTAATATTTAAATTATACATTAATATGCTAGGCATTGAATAATAACATATTATGAAGATGGAATTTTTGTTTGTGCCTTAGATTTACTGAAACTTTGTATTTTAATTTGTTAATGGTCCAAGACAGAGCTTAAAATCTACTTGATGTTAAATTTTCATTTGGAATTTTTGTTAATTTTATGAGATTTTTTGCTACCTTTTGATAAAAATGTATAAACATAATGAAATTATTGTCTGAAGACTATTCTGCCCTTTTCTGTAATATAATAGGGGAAACATGGAAACTTCTAACCAACTACTTTTGTAGTAAGAAGCCAAAGAATAACACTGAAAACATAATCTTTGTTTCTGTAAAAATGTTCCTAGTTGCTCAGTAATTCAATATTTTATTATTTTATCCTCTCATTTCCTGGTCATTTTTTTCTGGAAATTTCTAGGAAAAAATTACATTTAAACAATTTATTAATAGTGTACTTCAAAGAAGACTAAGTAAATATGTGTATTCTGTTTTATTGTTTAATTATCTCTTCATTTTCATCCAAAAGATATTTTTTCTTATCATTGGGATACAGCAACTATCACAATCAACATATAAATTTTTTATGGTTTTGAAAAAATTTGAAGGTGAACATGCTTTAACATTGTTGTTTATATCAAATGACCTAAGAACTGATCCTCAAGTAAGGTATTAACAGAAGGTGAGTGAGTACCAAGGGTTGTAAGCAATATATGAACAGACATATATGGTGGATATAACCTGTGCTCCACAAACTCTGGATTGCAAGAATCTCATCATTCACTTTTCTCAGAATCTAATTTAATCTTATTCCAGACCCTTATCCTACTGAGTTCCCTGGAAATTCCAACCACTGTTATTGTACTACCTTTCTCTTTCTTCTCCCCGTTCCCTCATGCTCATCCCACCCTCTGAAGTTCCCAGGGATCTAATGAGGACATTTGAAAACTTCCCCTGGTGTTGACTTTATTTTGGCTCCCATGGATGAGAAGCAGTATCTCTGCTGCTTTTCCTACCCTCCTGGGCACGGAGATCCTTCTCAGCACTCGACGCGGGCACACTGGTGTACCACGCAGCCTTCCCCTACTTCCTGCCTTCTCCTAGAGGCATGGGAGGGAGCACACCCCTCAGGCCAGCATGGCCCTCTGTCTCTTTCTGACTGTTGAGGAATCTCTTCAGCTCTCTAGCCTCAGCTCATAGTTCATCTTGTCCTTTTTACCCCCACCCCCACTCCCAGCCCCATTCCTGCCAGGCCAAGTATTGTTTACCAATGAGTTTAAGCTCTTTTAATTTTTTGAATTTTTAGTTATAGATACATAATAGTTGTACATATTTATGGGGTACATGTGATTTCTGTATTTTTTATTTTTAATCATTATGGGTACATCATACTTATAATATTTTGGGGGTACATGTGATGTGTTGATACAGGCATACAATGTGTGATCAAATCAGGGTAATTGGAATATCCATCCCCTCAAGATTTATCATTTGTTTCTTTTATGAACAGTTCCAGTTCCACTCTTTATTTTTAAATGGACAGTACATTATTGTTAATTATAGTCCTCCCATTGTGCTACTTACCGACACTAGATCTTAGTCCTTCTATCTAACTGTATTTTTGTACCCATTAACTATCCCCTCTTCCTTTCCTTATCTCCCTCTCCCCACTACCCTTTGCAACCTCTGGTAACCATCATTCTACTCCCTATCTCCGTGAGTTCAATTTTTTAGCTCCCATGTGGGAGTGAGAACATGCAATATTTGCCTTTCTATGCCTGGCTTATTTCCTGTAACATAATGTCCTTCACATGTACCCCTATAAATATGTACAACTATTATGTATTCATAATAACTAAAAACTTAAAAATGTTCCATCCATCTTGTTACAAGTGACAGGATTGTATTCGTTTTCATGACTGTATAATATTCCATTGTGTATTGTGTATCACATTTCCTTTATCCATTCTTCTGTTGCTGGACATTTCGGTTGATTCCATGTCTTGGCTATTCTCAATAATGCTGCAGTAAACATGGAGGTGCATGTATCTCTTCAATCTACTGATTTCCTTTCTTTTAGATATATACCCAGCAGTGGGATTGCTGGATCATATGGTAGTTCTGTTTTTAGTTTTTTGAGGAACCTCCATACAATTCTCTAGTGGCTATACAAATTCACATTCCCACCAACAGTGGTTCCCCTTTCTCCACATCCTCACCAGCATTTATTATTACCTGTCTTTTTGAAAAAGGCCATTTTAACTGGGGTGAGATGATATCTCATTGTGGTTTTGATTTGCATTTCTCTGAGATCATGGATTAGTGTTATTGAACATTTTTTCATATACCTGTTGGTTATCTGTATATCTTTTGAGACATATTTATTCAGATCTTTTGCCCATGTTTAATGGGATTATTTGGGTTTTTTTGCTATTGAGTTTTTTGAGCTCCTTATTTATTCTGGTTATTAATACCTTGTCAGATGGATAGTTTGCAAATATTTTCTCCCATTCTATGGGTTGTCTCTTCACTTCGTTGATTGTTTCCTTTGCTGTGCAGAAAATTTTTAGCTTGATGTGATCCCATTTGTCCATCGTTGCTTTGCTTGCCTGTGCTTTTGAGGTTTTACTCAAGAAATCTTTGCCTAGATCAATGACCTGAAGTGTTTCCCCAATGTTTTCTTCTACTAGTTTCATAGTTTCAGGTCTTAGATTTAAGTCTCTAATCCATTTTGATTTGATTTTTTTCCACATGGCAAAAGGTAAGGCTCTAATTTTGTTCTTCTGCATGTAGATATTCAGTTTTCCCAGCACCATTTATTGAGGAGACTGTCCTTTTCCCAATGTATTTTCCTGGGGCCTTTGTGGAAATCAGTTGATTATAAATGAATGTATGGATTTATTTCTGAGTTCTCTCTTATGTTCCATTGTCTGATGTGTCTGTTTACATGCCAGTATCATGCTTTTTGGATTACTCTATCTTTGCAATATAATTTGAAGTCAGGTAATGTGATGACTCCAGCTTTGTTCTTTTTGCTCAGGATGGCTTTGGCTATCCTGGGTCTTTTGTGGTTCCATATACATTTTAGGATTATTTTTTCTCTTTCTGTGAAGAATGTCATTGGTATTTCGATAGTGATTGCATTGAATCTGTAGATTGCTTTGAGTAGTAAGGACATTTTAGCAATATTTATTCTTCCAATTCATCAATAGTTTAGGCTTTTATAAATGGAAAAACATTTAATACTCAAAATTAACACCATGGTGGAGTTACTGTTTTTAATCCCCCTTTTATGGATGAGAAAACTGAGGGTAGGACAAGTTGAATGGCATGCCTAAGGACACATAGCTGCTAAGTGGCAGAACCCAGATGTGAACCCAACCTGGCACCAAGGATATCTGGTTACCTTGTTGAATGGGGGGAAGACAAATACTGGAAGAACAAGAAACTTAGAAGAAAAGAAAAAATTTTGTATTTTAATTTACATTTGGTACTGAGTATCTGCCTTGTATTTGACTGAGGCATGCCTGTCCAGCCATGCATTTCCAGGCATGGCTTATAAAGAGGTATAAATTGCTTTAATTACATGGTGATGTGAATAGCCTGACAGGCCTGGCTGGAAACTGTACTTCCACCACCTACTACTTTTATTAGGCCTTATTTATCCTGTTCCTGCTAGTCCTGAAAATGTGAGAAAATGCGTTCGCGTGCCCTCCTCCCTCCCAGCAGAACATAAATCACCTTCTGAAAAGTATCTAGGTAAGTAAAAGCTTTTGCTCCTCAACGAACTCATTCCAATTACCATCTCTGGTCAGACCCATTTGGTTGCCTGGAGAGTTCAATGAATTCAGCAGTTTTCCAGAGGCTTTAATCATTTTCTATATCATAAAGGCAGAAAAGGCACTTTCCTCAAGGGACTTCTGTGTTAAGGACTGTGCTTCTGCGAAAACTTTCATCATAAATTATTCGTTTGCACTTGCGTTATAAAATAGCGTAGAAATGACCAGTGTGCTATTGGCCACGGAAAAGATGAACAGAATGTCTAAATAGCTGAAGGCAGATCACAGCAGGATTTCAATGTGCTTAGAGTCTTCTACTAGAGCAGCATCACAGTGTAACTCTGGACCCTGCACATGAGCAGCATGAAAACCTTCTTACCAGAAAAAATCAGTGTGGAAGAAATTTTGGTCCAGTCATGTTAGCTCACTTAAACATAAATCTAGCCAAATCATCCAGTCTTCCAAAACTCTTTTTACTACATGATGATCTTCATGCCACTATTATATGTAAATCTGTCCAATAATCATCTTTTGAAAGTCTACATAAATCTGTGATGTTTTTTCTAACTACCAAAACAATAGACTCTCTGACTAATCTTTGTGAAGCTTCTGTAAGAAAATTACATGGTGTAAATATGCTTTCTTATTAATTAGCCTTTTTTAAATAGAAAAAAACTTTCAATATGTTTCTACTTAGGTATGTAAACAAGAGATTTTAAAATTCAGTTTTCCTAAAAGTGACATTTCTTTTTTAGTACACTGAATATTCATATAAAGATCACTTACAAACATACTTAATTTTAATATATCATATTAAATATACATTAGAATACATGAAAATCATCCGTTTAATAAATATTTATTGAATGCTTAATATGCACAAACATTATGCAGGGTGGTAGGAATAAAAGAGTTTTGCTTCATATATCCCTTCTTCGACTATAGCACTCTTATTGTGAGAAATCAACCAAGAGTGTATGAATTACTAGCAGTTACAAAATATACTAATAGTTGTATATATACGTATTTTTGAAATATCACTGAGCTAAAATGTGGCAGCCAAAGAAGAAGGAACTGTCTTAAGTGTCTGGATCATGGAGTAAGTTGATAAGAACTGGGAATCTTAACTCCAGATCACAGAGACTGAGTTATTTCCTTTTAGGAGGGACTATCAATGCTAAACATGGCCAAGAGACCTCTTCTTAACATTGCAATTTCTCTACAGCTTGAGATTGAATACAGCGAAGTGGCTAAGTGTTTACCTAAGCTATCAGATCAACATGGTACAGGCAAATGTGTGAGACATGGAGTCAAATGAACTTGAGTTCTAATATTAGCTCCACTTGTAACTGGCAAGCTTCTTGGTTTTCCTGAATATCATCTCTGAAATGAGGATAAGAATGCCTACACAGTGAATTTGGGGAAGACATAGATCAAACATCATGTGCAAAACACCTAACTTCTTCCAGCCTGCAAGGTAGGAATGAGGAAGACAAACACTGACTACATCACTTTGAGTGTATATGTGTGTGTGTGTGTGTGTGTGTGTGTGTGTGTGTGTGTGTGTAATGGCAAATTATAATAAGGATTAGGAGGATGGTAAAGAACAAGGTGCTGTGAGAGAGAAGAATGGTGTGGAGGTCAAAATTTAGTTTGGGGAATCCAAGAAGGTAATTTTGAGACAGTAAAATCAAGCTGAGGCCTGGATGACAGGTTAAGAATCATTCGGGGAAACATTTAGAAAAATTCTGGAAGGCCTTCAGGCAAGAAAGAGCTCAGTGCCCTCAAGCATCTGAAAAACCAGTGCTAGGGATAGGGATGCATTGGGATGTGGAATGCATTGGGTCTCATTTGAAGCTATTTAATTTATATTCTGATCTAGGAAACTTTAAGAGTGAAGACAATGGGGCAGAGACAGTATTAATCATTATGTAGAAACTGCAGGCATAAACTGGAACTGTCTTGGGCACACAGGTCTGCACCAACACCCTACTAATTGTACACATCAAAGAGCTTAGGTTTTGTTCTTAGAGCAATGGGAAGCCACTGAAGGGTGTTTAGTTAGACGTTGATGATATCTGATTTATATTTTAATAAAAGTTACCCACTGTAGTGGCCTATAAGATTCTGGGATTGTTATTTCTCTTAGTATAAACAAAATAAACGATGCCAATTTGTTGACATATTTTAGGCAAGGTTGGACTTCTTTTGAAATTACAGTTCACTAATGAAATAAATGGAGAAGAGGAAGAAGTAGCTTTTGTACTTTGTAGAGAATGTAAAAATTCTTTCATGGTTGCCTACTGTTTGGGTATGCTTCCAAAATCGGGGATAGTGAGGGGTATAAAATCATTATTATCTACCATTCCTAACTCTTCCAGTCCCTTGTTCCCCATTTTTTTGGTCCCTTTATAACTAGGTACGTGGTTCTACTAGTCCTTGATAAAAGTAAATAATTAAAATTGTAATACTAAGAAGTAATATCGATTGTCAGAAAACACGTCTTTGATTTCACATTCATTATCTTATTTAATTCTTATTTATAACCATATTTTATAAATGAGAAAATTGGGCTTTATAGGGGTTGGATGACTTGTCCAACTTAAGTAGCAAATGGAAAGTTGAAATTCATCCTAGATTGCCTGATGGCAGAACCCCTGTTCCAACTCTCTGTACTGGGGATTGCAGGTCAGTGACTATTCAGAACTCTGTTTTGGTGATGCAATGGAAGTGAAAAGGGAATAAGATTAAGTGTTATTTGATGGGCTTAGTGTAGCATGTCTAGTTTCAAAGGCCAATTCCATGTGCAAACAATACTACAAGAGACTTCTGCTATTTCAAGGCATCATTATCATTATTGAGTTTAACTAATAGCCATGATACTTTAAAAATAGATATGATGAAGTGACACTATGATTGCCTTCTTTGTTTATTTTTTTTGAAGAGATGAAATTTTACTATGTTTTTGAGGATGTGGTATTAACTCCAGAATAACACCTATGCTAAACATAATGAGATTAAAATATTCCATGTACTGAGTTATACAATAAGGCCATGTTTTGAACATAATATCCTTAAGAGTAATGAGCAATTTATGATTGCCTAGACACTATAAATTTGTTCAAAAAGCAAAAAAAAAAAAAAAAAAAAAAGAAATCATCATAATATAGTTAGGAAATTGCTATAGAAAACCAGAACCTACTATGAAAAAGTTAAAAATTTTCTTGTGTAGAGGTAAAATCTTATTGATTGTTGCAGAATTTATTTCAATAATGAGTATTCAATTGAATCCATAACGTTTCTCCTGAAACCTGTTTTATTCTTATCTTTTCCCTTTTTCTGATTAAAGTAGTAAAAAGAATTATTTTCAAAATTAACAATAGTTTTAAAATCCTAGCTATTTTATATAATACAAAGCTTATCAAAGTGATGAAGGATAAACATTTAGTACATAATATTAAGGCTGTTGATAGAACCAGGAGTTTGTAAAGAAAGCAGGAAAATTAACAACCTTCTTAATGTTGATATTGTCTTTAGTCTCCTGTATGGTGAACATTTTGAATTCTCATTCAGCTTCTCAGAGGAATATCCACTTAGATGTTCCATTTGTGGAAATATTCGATCTCATAAAAATAGAACACTTTTTGGAAAATTTTTTTGAAATTACATTATGTTTTTTACATACATATATACACACACCTTCCCTCCAGTTACTCCCCATGGAAATACTTTTTCTAATTTTCCCGTGACTTTACAAATTAATGGAAACTCAAGTCCTTAAAAACAGCTAAAATAAAATAATGTTATAATTAGTAACCACAGTAGAATGTATAATTGCAGTTCCTTTATAATTCTCAGTAAATTAAGTAGGAAAATAAAATTTTCATTTCAATAGATTATAAATATTTATACTAAATGGCTAGATGTATTATCATAGTACTTACATTCAGAAATTTATATTATTTCTTAAACATTTCCTGGCATGAAAATATGAAAGGATAAACTTACGTGATTGAGGCTATTAGTCAATTATTTTGCTTCTGAGAAGTTATTTATTCAGAGCCTTTTGGTGAGCAGCAGTGGGTATAATTTTTATCTCTATGACTTTTCCTAATCATGTTTTGCAGTATCAAATAATTGAATGACTGTTACTTTAGGTCTGATTTAGACAGACATTAATCATGTCAAGTGAGTCAGCCTGGGTGGCTGAGTTTATACAGCATGGGAGCTCTCTTTCAATTGCATATTAAAACAGAGATTTGCATCACCTAATTTCTTGTGTTCCCAGGATAATACTAGGGTGTAAGCCCTGCAGAATTTTTGGTACCCAGGGCAGTGAAGGGCTCAAACAATAAGATTCAGGGAGGACAAAATGGATTATCCCAATAGCATTTAGACATGGCTTTAGGAATTTTGTTTAAACCACTACTCTCTGAATCCTGTCCAAGGCACTGTCCTAAGCACTTCACTTTCAAGCCTTACAACAGCTGTTAGGTAAGTGCTATTATCACCATTTTACAAATAGAAAACCTGAGGCTTGGAAACGTGATGGAATGGTTCAAGACAAGGCCAAGATTTTCTCCTCTTTTCTCTGACTCTAAACCCTTGAAAAATCTTGCTCACATCTAGGTAAAAGTGGATGTATCAGTCAGGGTTCTTTAGAGAAATTTAACCAGTAGGATACACACACACACACACACACACACACACACACACACAGATAGAGAGAGACAGAGAGAGACAGAGACAGAGAAATAGAAAAAGAAAGAGACAGAAAGGCAGAAAGAGAGACTTGTTTTAAGTTATTGGCTTGCATAACTATAGAGACTGCTAAGTATGAAATTTGCAGAGTAGGCCATCAGATTGGGAATTCAGGTAAGAGTTGATGCTGCAGTCTTGAATCTAAACTCTGTAGGGCAGGCCAACAGACTGATAACCCAGAGAGGAATTCTATGTTACAGTTTTGAGGCAGAAGTTGTTCTTTACCAGGAAACCTCAGTTTTTGTGTTTAAGGCCTTCAGCTATTTAGAGATGAGGCCCATCTCATTGTAGAGGGCAATCTGCTTTACTTAAAGTCAAGTGATTGTAAATGTTAATCACATCTACAAAGCTTCTTCATAGCAACATCTAGACTAGTGTTTGACCAAACAACTGAGCATCATAATCTAGCCAAGATGACACATAAAGTTAACTATCCCAGTGGTTTTCCAAATAACACCTCATACTCACCTGCTTTCTCCCTTGAACCTTTTATGCAATGATACAAAACTAAAACTAGAAAAACCATATTTAGGCTTCCTGCAACTTGGATACAGCTACGAGATTGGACATGAAAGTTATTTTTCAGTACACAGATGGGATTGAAAGTTGTGCAAAATAAAGTGTTCTTTGATAATACTCATGTAAGCTGTAGGAGGGATCAGGAAAAATAAGGCATCATGGATGCTTATATCCACTGATTGCAGTAAAAACTGAAGGTGATTTCTTGCCCCAGGTGGTAAGAAGTGGAGTTTCTGAAAGATATAGTATTAAAACAACAGCTGTGCCTTCTTTAAGGTCGACGCAACTATAGTAAGATGAAGGTATATGGTTTTCAGAAGAAAACTTTTATTAACAAACCGATTGTCCTTGGGCAGGTGGCTCATTGCCTGGGGCAGAGCTTTGTGAAAGCAGGTTACAACAGTGGGCATGCCGGGCTTACTGATGTGCAGTGCTGATATACATGCTTCATTAGTGCCTGCAAGGGGGACTCGCACTGCCCGCCTGGCTCTTGGCTGGTGGGCCTCTGGGCAGCCTGCTTCCTACCTGCCCCTTTCCTCCAGCTGAGCCATGCCGACTTCGGAAGTTAAACCTTGGGGATACTTCCTCTACTTCCAACTATTTTTTTCCTTATTACAAAAATGATACATATTCCCTGGATAAAAATTAGAAGAAAAAGATAATCACAAAGATATCTGTAATCCTGCCACCTATATGAGTGCATATTTATACAACCTTTAGTGTGGATGGTAATGTGGATCTGCCTATGGATATAGGTAAAATATAGTTACAAAAATGGGTTCATGCTTTATATAATGCTGTATGCCCTGCCTTTTCATTGGTTATATCATTAATATAGTTCCCTGTCAGTAGAAGATCTTCAAGTTTTATTAGGGCTACATAAAAGTCCATTGTATTGACATTCTCAATGGTAGTTGAAGTATATAATTCACTGGTGAAGTATAAAGAATGTTATTAATATTTCACTAGAACACACATTCCTGAAATTTTTGTGGCTCTCAGGTTATCAAGCATACATTTTTTTTTTTTTTTTGTCTTTAAGCAGGGGAACAAAGATATAGTAGTGGATTGTAAATCACTACCCTCTAATAAGTAATATCAGAGCCATATTACAGTGAGCCATATTCTTGTAGGCAATAGGTAATATTTCAGAAGCAAACATTAGTTTAAAATTTAATTATCTCAACAAGTTCAGAAACAAGAATGATGAATCATGGGTAGTTTGTTTTTAAATTTTTCATTATTTTGAGCTTGGAGGCAGCAGGCTCCATATCCAAGACAAATTTTCAGTGCCCTCTAACTATTGTCTTGTCTTCTTGTGTCTGAGTATGATGCATTTTATTGAATTAGATTAAAACTAAATTTGGGAGCTTATTATACAGTGGTCTCCAAAGAATATACTTTTTCTCCACTACTGCCTCTTTATGAATTGCTAATATCCACAGTGTAAAGCTGCAATCATTCTAGAATGATTGTCTTGAAATATGTGAGGATAACAGCATTGTCTGATTGCAACATCCAAGTTTTCCTTCCCTGTTTTTCTGTCTCTTCTACCACAAAGATAACAGCATAATTAATACTTTTAGGCCCAAATCTACCTGATATAAGAACTACTGTGTACGAATAATCAGGGGCTCTTGGAGTCTAGGTATGACTCTATCATCAATCAAATTGAAGAAGTAGCTGCCTCCCAGTTTCATCACCTGTAAAACGAGGTGGTTGAACTAAATGAGCATTAAGATCCTTCCAAATATAGAATTATTCTGGTATAGTATTCCTTCTTGGAGACCAGAAGCTGCTTCTTCTAAGTCACGCAGTGATGACTGAGGACCAGTCCTGAGATTCTATAGTGATCAAAGTCAAAATGCCAAGAGACAATCCACTCTAGCAAGTGTAATATGTGGTATTAAATGGCTTATTGAGTCATCTGGACTGGACTTAGAGAAGAGGCTCTTAAAGCCTCGACACAAAACTTGGAGAGCCACAGGGGAACTGATGTTCCTTGTAAGAGATAAAGTCTCAGACTACCAGAATAAAGACTCAGGTACAATCTGCACCTGCAAAATGCATGCCTGGCATCCATTTTCTCTCCTTGTCTACCTCAGTTCTAAATTCAGGTTTCAAGTAAATCCATATGATTGGTGAAGCCTAAGTCACATTCAGAAGCTTAGTTACAAAGGTCTATGGGATGTAGCACATTTTAAATTCCTAGCCTCTGTAGTAGAGGGTGTCACAGGAGATTAGATGTTAAAGGAGTCAGAGCATAGCCCAGATGTTCTCAGTATCAGATCTATACCAGAAACACATAAAAGCTTCACTGCTTTATAAAAAAAATGCCTCCGTGTCTTAGTAAGTATGTAGACTTATTTTAAGTAAATTTATTGTATAATGTTTTAAAAGTGATTATTTAATAATTAATAACCAAATTTATATTTGATCTATCCATAATTAAATTTCTTTTTGGTAACAATATTCTAAATATTTTTTTCTCTTAAACTGAAGAGTATATGATAAATATATCCTAAAAGAATATGAATTAAACTGTAATTTTGTTCATATTTTATTCCACTCAAGAAGAATTAGAGCTGCTATTGTAAGGAACATATACTGGTACTTTACATTAGAGATGTCTCAAAGCTGACATTTGTTATTCATAGTATTTTGCATCCACATTCCACCATATAAATACCCCTCTGTCAGGTAATCACTAGCATAGAAAATTCTGATTTACATAGAAGAAATTATTCATAATTGTATCTTCCGAGTCTAGCTGAGCCAAAGTTATTTCAGAGAGAGTATTGATGAATGGCTGATTCTAAGAGCAGATCATTAGCATGGAATTTATCAGCCCATGATGAAAAGTTAGATGAATAGGAAGAATCATTCATTCATTCATTCATTCAGCAAATATTGAATTTTGCCTACTATGTGTGAGGCACATAGTAGGGGTTTGGAATATATCAGTGAGTACAACAGACAAATATTACTGTCCTCTTGGAGCATATATTCTAATATAGATAGACAGATAATAAATAAGAAACATAATCAACATGCAAATTATATTATAGAAGATAAGTGCTTTCAAATAATAAAAAGTAGAGCAAAGTGATGTGATGCGACTGAGGTGTGATATGGTTAGCATGGCCCTGATTGAGAAGGGCGACTTGAGCAAAGACTTGAAGGAAATAAGAAAGTTTATTTTTGTGATCACCTGGAGGAGGAGCATTCCAGACAGAAGGAACATCTCTCCATTGAGTTGGAGAGTGTCGGGCTTGCAGAAGGAAGGTCAAGGAGGATGGTATGACTTGAGTGTAGTGAGCTAAGAGAAGACTTATCAAGAAGTGAGCATGGAAAGCTCAAAATGCCACATGATTGAGGGCCTTATAGACTATTACAAGGACTCTAAAATTGGCTCTGAGGAAATGAGTAGTCACTTTAGAGTTTTGAGCAGAGGAGCAATATAAACTTACATTCTGAGATACATTAACAATAACTAGTGTGTTGGCAACAGTCTGTCTTAAGGGTAGAAACAGAAACGTCAGATAGGAGTCTATTATTGCAGTAAGCCAAGTGAGAGATGATGGTGTCTCTATCAAGACGGCAGCAGTAGGGATAGTGCGAAATGGTCAGATGTTGGAGATAGTTTGAAAAATTAGATTTAGAATGTGGGGGGAGGGAGAAATTCAAGAATAACTTCAAAAACTTTTGCCTGAGCTACTGGAAGAATGGAGTTGCCATTAAGTGAGATAGAAAAAATTATAAGGGAAGCAGGTTTGTGAGGTAGGAATAGGAGTTCTACATTATTTTGTTAAAAGCTGGAGGACACTTTTCTGTATATTGGATTGCTTCTCAAAGTGTGGTCCCTGGATCAACAGCATCAGCATCAACTGGGAACTTAGAAATGCGCACTCTCGGGCCCCATCCTAGAGCTATTCAATCAGGAATTCTGACCATGAGACCCACCAATCAGTGCTTTAACCAGCCCTCCAGGTCACTCTGATGCACACTCAAGTTTGAGAAACACTGTGCATTATCTCCAACGTATAAGGGCTGGGGAAACTGTTTCAGAATGTGAGTATCATGAGTTTGGAGTTAGAAGAGCTGGATTCAAATCCTGACTAACCTGGGGAAAGTTGGTCCCTCTACCTTAGCTTTAATTTCTATACCTTTAAAGGGTGAATATTAATTTTACCTTTGTCACCAGATTGACATGAGGAGTCACATCAAACAATGTAGGTTAACAACCCTGTGCAAATTAAGTACCCTCTAAGTACTAGGGATGGGAGATGGCAGGCTGGGAATGGGGATGGCAGAAAACAATTTTCCTCTATTTTTCACTAAAATTCTTTTGCTTTCAAGAAGAATTAATTACATGGAAAATCAGAGTTTTGGGTGAAGTTTTCCTAGTCCTTTAAAACATAAGTAATAAAGGTGACTGCCTGTCAAAAAGCAGATTGATGGTGCTACCTGTATGATTCAGTAAGAGTGGCTTTTTGAATTTAATAATTTCATTATCTCAACTGCATGTAGAAAAAAAAATGTGTATTCTTACTACAAAATAGAAAAAAAAACTGTTTCTTTATGAATGTTTCTCCAAGTTTATGCAGTTACCTTTTTACATCTGTTTAAATTTGGTTTGCAATCTCTAGGTTTGCTGTTCTTACTTCACACAGTATAGTATGATGTCTATGAGTTTTAAAGAAGTTGCAGATAAGTTAAAAATAAGGTAGATGCAGCCTTGGAATCATTTTTCCAGGAAAACTCATTATTCCCTCGTTTATTTTTTACAAGAAAAGATATTCAAGCTATTTGCTGAAACCAGGTCTATGTCATTGGCAAAGCAATGTTTTAAGGTTTAAAGGACTTGATGTGTGGCATAAGTTTTTTGAGGTCACTGACAAAGCCCCCCCTTGGCAATGTTTTAGCAAAAATATATGTTTGAAACCAGCTTGGTTCTGCCACACTGATTTTCAGACAAAAGTGTCAGCTAATAGTTAGTCATGCTTATCTTCATTATTCTAGGTTTTTGACTGAGGAGCTATTATGATCTACATAGAAATGAATAAATTTGCAGAATATGGACTAACATCACTGATCTGGGAAATTACAAATTAACTACCATTTTGTATTTTTATGCATTCAGTAGAGAATGAAGGTAATACATATAGGGCTAAATAACAAAGTTAGAAGAAATAGAATTTGTTTCCTATAAGCGGAACTTAGTCAATCTTCATCTGCCTTCAAAGTATGAAGGAGAGAACTTTTGCTTCCTGCCTTTGAAATTTTCTAAAAACATGCTTGCACATTGTTCAGCATGTATTAAGTAAATACATGCTGAACACCTACTATGTGCCTGGCACAATTCTAGATGCTGCGGTTGTAACAGTAAACTAAATAGACAAGCATCCCCACTCTCCTGTAAATTATATTTCAGTGGATGAAGGCAGACAACAAACAAGATTAGTAGATTGTGTAATAAGCTGCATGTGCTATGGAGAAAGATAAAGAGGAGAGAAGGATGTTAATGATAGGGAAATAAGGGGAAGACAATTTTCCATAGCATGCCTAGAGAAAAAAAAAATCACTGAGAAGGTGACATTTGAATGTAGACCTCATGGGAGTAAGCGAGTGAACTATACTTGGAAAAGAGAGTTCTTCAAAGAGAGAATTCACAGGTATGGAGTTGTAACACATCTGGCCTTTTCTAGGAGCAGCAAGGTGGTCAGTGTGGCCAGAGAGGAGTGATAGAGATTTAAGAGATGCGGATAAGATGCAAAATATAGAGAGCCTTGTGGGCTTTTGCCATTATTTAGAGTAAAATATTAATATGAACCACTAGAGGATTTTGGACAAAGGGCTTACATGATTTGTTTTCATAACAAAATTCTCTTCCTTTTACATTTTCACTTGACCAAAATTTTACCTGGAAATAAACTTTCAGGATTAAATTATCTTCCCTATAAATTTTGGAGGCACCATTGACCCCAATCACGCAGGATTGTGTGTGACTCTGAATGTTGTTCTTCTGTAGGTGACATTTTCAACTCTCTTGTAATGTTTGGCATTTCTCATTATCTTTACATTTTACATGGAGGGGTTGTTCAGGTTGATGTCTTTTTGTTTTTTCCAATAGTTGTTCTCATGCAGGTAAAGATTCTAATCTTTCTTCATCCCAATGAAAATTTCATTGTTTGATTTTTTTTTCATTATCTCATACTTTCTAACATCCCTATTACATGAATTGACGAACTTTCTGTACCTTTCCATGTCTCTTAACTTTTCTTTTATAATTTCCACATTTTATCTTTTTCTACACTTTAGACTGCCAGAGTTAGAATTGGGTGTCTGCCAAACTACTTGCTCTGTGACCATACAACTTAACTTCTGTGTGTATGTGATTCTTCATCTAGAATATAAGGATAATAATCATAATACCTACATTATAGGAATGTCGTGAGGTTTAAATAAGTTTATATGCAGCAACAAATTAATGTTAGCTATTTATGGTTCAGATCTCTAATTCAGTGTTCAGCCTTCTTCAGTTTATAGTTGAGCAGTACTTTTGATGTTTTAAAAAGGTTAAGGCAATTATAATTTCACTTTCCAAGGATATTTATCCTTTTTTGATTTATTCTTTCTATACAGTAGTTTATCTTTTTCCTATATGTGGAATATACTATCAAATCTCCTGAGGAAAACAGGTGGAAAATTTTAAATTTCTTTTCTTCCCCAAATTAATTATTTCTCTTTCTTCTGGAGTCTGCCAATCTATTTCTATTTTATGATGTTTTTATTTTTGCCATTTTCTTTAAATGCCTTGAAATGCTGAGTTGTTAGTCCATATTAATGAATAAAGAAGGTGGGATTTTAGCATATAGATGGCTGGTACTGTGGAGTGGAATCCTCTGCAGGGTGGGAGTCTTTTCCTCCTGCAGATCCTCCTGTTAGATGGGAAGGCTCACAGCAGGGTCTGCATCACCAGGCAGAGGTGCTAACAGACAGGCTTCCTCTAGGATCTATGAGCAGAGAACAGGAGGGCAGACCAGACTATTGCCAACCAAATGTCCCTCTTGGACAGTATTACCTTTCTCTGTTTGTGTCTTTTATGTCATTTGTGGAAGTCCGGAGTTCCCTTAGCCTTCACTGTGATTCATTCTTCAGGTTCTAAGTACATACCAGGGGCTCCCTACTCCTGGCAGATGAGCACTTTCTTTAAGGACTTCTCAGCTGTAACTCAATTGCTTTTGTGTACATCCACTATGGTCTGAATGTTTGTGTTTCCCCAGAATTCATATGTTAAAATCCTGCCCCACAAAGTCATAGTATGAAGGGGCAGGGCCTTTTGGAGGTGATTAAGTCATGAAGGCTAAGCCTTCACGATTGGAGTTAGTGCCCTTTTATAAAAGACAACACAGAGATCCCTTGCCCATTCTGCTGGAAGGTGTTATCTGCGAACCAGGAAGAAGGCCAGACACAGAATCTGCCCCATCACCTTGATCTTGGACTTCCCAGCCTTCAGAACTTTAAGAAATAAATTTCTCTTGTTTGTAAGCTACTCAGGCTATAGTGTTTTGTTATAATAGCCCTAATATAGTAAGATAATAGCTACAGAGAAAGAAGGACTTGACTTGCCCAAAGGGTCTTCATTTAATTTCTTTAATGAATCCGTAAGTTCTGCAGCGCTTCTTTAAAAATATTTCTTACCTCTCACTTTGAAGGCATTTTGTTCTGCTTCGGTTTATCTTTCAGCCAATTTCCCTCTGTATCCATGTTCTCAAAATTTGATTCCTGTTCTTAAGAATATTGTATGCCATTTCAATGAATTGGAGGAGCAGCAGAGAGATGAAGAGGCTTGTGCTCTGTCCACCGTTTGGACCAGAGTCAAGTCCATGTCTTTTAATTTGTACTCCCTACACTTTTTGCCCCAGTTACTATTTCTGAATATGGACTAGGTATGTTTCTGAATGTGGACTAGGTGTGTCTAAGACCTAACATAATAGTTTGGAACACAGAGAGGTATATAACACCAGGAAATTTCCTTCCTTCTTGTATTAGTCTAGGTTCTCCAGAGAGACAGAACCAGCAGGAGATAGGTAGATAGATAGATAGAGATATTTGAGAGGAGATTTATTAGAGGAGTTGGCTCACACAATTATGGAGGCTGAGAGGTCCCACAATAGGCCTCTGCAAGGTAGAGAACCAGGGAAATGGGTAGAGTCGCTCAGTCCAAGTTGGAAAGCCTCAGAACTAGGGAAGCCAATGACATAACTCTCAGGCCAAAGGCCTGAGAACCTGGTGGGCCACTGTACAAGTCCCAGAGTCCAAAAGTCAAAGAACTTGGAGTTCTGATGTCCAAGGGCAGGAGAAGAAGAATATCCCATGTTCAAAAGAGAGAGAGAGAATTCACCTTTTCTCTACCTTTTTGTTCTACCTGGGCTCTCAGCTGATCAGGTGGTGCCTGCCCACATTGGGTGACAGCAGCTCTTCCTTACTCCGTTCACTGATTCAAATGCTAATCTCTTCCAGAAACACCCTCACAGACATACCCAGAAATAATGCTTTACCAGCTATCTGGGTATTCCTTAATCAAGTTAAGTTGACATCTAACATTAACCATCACACTTCTCTTCCTTTAGGATTTGGCCCTTCCAACTCTAAGCTGAATGTACTGGATTACTCTAGGGGGATCTCCAAGCTGAGAAAACTAGGGTTAATTATTTAGCTCCTAAATTAGAGAACAATTTTCCCCTCAATCCAGACTCTCTTCCCCAATTTAATGCAAGACAGAATTGGTTTGCTAGAGTTTGCCACCAGAAAGATATAAAGGTATAAGGAAGTGAGGTGGAGGCTGGAGAGAGAAGAGGAACTTTTGAGAACAGTATGTGCAGAAAGAAAGTGAGATAAGTTAGTCTCCCCTGTTCCCACCCAATGGGATATGTGTTGGACATATCTCCCTCTCACATTTCAGGATTTCAACTAACAAGAGAGATTAGCATCCAGTTTTCTGGCTAGAATTTACCTGGTGGCAGAACCCCTTAATCCATTTCCATAACACCATGAAAAGACTATAGAGGGATTAGGAATTGGTAAAATAAATTGGAAAAGGTTACAAATCACCCTTCCTTCAGTTTTCTGAAAAGTGTAAATGGCCGCGATGAGAATTCTGAAATTTTCTATGGGTCTAGGGATGGCCAAGGAAGGTAGCTTGGACACCAGCGTGTTGCCCAGTGAGGCAAAAATCTCATATATGCAGGGGGATGGACTGCCCATTGGAAATGGTCATTTTTCAGGAGGGCATGAAGTCAGAAGACTGCAGAGGGGCACTTAGCTGGATTCTGAAAAACAACCAACAGACTACATAATAAAGGCAGAAACTGGATATCCTCTCTGGCCAGATAGGGTAAGAATTGGCCAATAAAGAATTGGATAAAATCAGACTGAAAGCTGTTGTATTTTTACCAAATCGTTCACATAATACGTCTATCTTTTTGTGAATATTCTTTGGCCTGTTTTGGGAGACAGTTTAATCAAGTAGGAAAAGAAGAGAGTAGGAGGAAAGGAAGCTTAGAAAGAGAGGGTTGAGTAGAAGAGAGATGATCAATATGTTTAGATATGACTGTATATTTACCCAGATGACACTAAGTTTTAATCTAGAAGTGACTAAGAAAACCGTAGGACTGGAATACGTTTTATAAGGTTGAAATGAATTTAGTCTTTCCACTGAACATCACTAATTGAGATTGGGGCCATTTCGAAGAAACCTAAGAGTGTTTCTAACATAAATACATAAAGGAGTTTCACAGTCAACCATGTTGACTGAATGTAGCTGAATGTTGACTGTATAATTTTGAGATCTTAATACCCAGATTAATGTACATTATAGTAGGGTGCTTTACTAATGTTATCTAATAAAAATGCTTCATTTGTTATTAAGTAGCAATTGTGTTTCAGTGCTAAGAGATAAAATATTCAAATGTGTCACTCTCTGGGTAAGAGTTTAGGGCCTAAATATAAACTTTAGGCACTGTCATGGCAGTTCATAGATGTTCTAGCAACCTCTGAGGCCCCAATCACATTGATTGGTCAAAAGTCACTTGCAATATGCCCCAAACCATCAACCTCATACCTTTAAAAACTGAAAAGGAGGTTAGAAACTGAGCTTCCTCTTACCATTCTCAATAATAAAAATTGAAATGGCATTAAAACATTCGTTATAAGCCTACTAAAACATTGTATTATTATTACTCTTATTTAGACTTGCAAGTCAGATTCTCCCTTAGTGTGTTTTAGGCAATCAATAAATATCAATTGATTCAGTACTAGAGAGAAAAGGATGGCACAATACTTACAGAATTATTTCCTGCTTAACACCTTCATATTGATTAGTATTTGCACATGGATTGCCTGATGTGAATTTGAAACAATAAAACTTTATATTTCTTGCTTTTGTATTTGAGTGTTTGTCATTAAGATGGTATTTCTAAGTTGTAACTCTCAAACTGGATTTTTTTGCCATCTGGTGTATGAAAAAAGATGTTCATAGCACTCTATGCAAATCTCTTTTGGGTTCAAAATTACATGTTTCTGTCATGACTGTTCCTGAGCTGTGTTCTGTCTCTTTGTAAGTCTATTTTTGATCTCTGACTCCTGTTAAAATTGATCCTGTAGAGGTCAATCTGACCTATAAACTACACAAAATTGTTTTTGAGGTTTGAAGCCTTAATATCAGCTAATGTCTAAGTCTGCCATAAAGTTTGTCTTTTGGTTTTTGTTCTACAGGTAGTAATGACCTCCTTAGTAATTATATTCGAGCCTTGATGGCTATGTTGCTTTAAAAATCTTCAGATAAAAAAGTTATTTTTTAACCATATAATGCTTGCTTTAGAAATTGCATACCGATACCTACTCCTAAATGGAGACTTCAGTGATTTTTTTTCTTCTTTATCTTAAAGAAAATGAAGGCTGATATAAATTTAAGTCACTTATGTGTGGTTTCCTGGTTTCACATGCTTGAACATGAGTGGAGTCTGTCATACTGGAAAATTTCCCCCAGTACCTTAAAGTACATGCAGTCAGTCAAACCAATCCTTTCTTTAATCACCAAATGAGAGTATAGTGGTCTGGCTATTTCTCTAAGTTTGAAACTACAAATGTAGCTTTGAATCTAGTTTATATTTAATAACCAAGTGACTAGGAATATTGTTTGACCTTTCTGTGTCTTAATTTTCTGTTATAAAAATTAGTATATAGTATCAACCACTCAAAGTATATTCAATTCGATGTACTAAATATAGTTGGATTATGGTTAGTATTAAAAAAAAAAAAAAACACCAAATCTCTTAACCTTCCTTCCTTTCTTTCTCTGCACTACAAAAAGCTAAGTTTATTTCAGAACAGATTAACCTCTTATTTAGATGTGATTTCTTTTTTGAAAAATTCATGATATTGAGATCACCTTGGATAGGAATCAGCTTTTCACAATTGTAAATGTTAAAACTTTGCTACATGAGTGCTTCAGTAGCCTGGGAATTTGCATGAGATAAGGCTAACAGAGCAACGCTACAGCCAAGACAATAGGTGTTTTTCTGGCATGGCATTTAGACATACATGCTTTTAAAGGTCTCCTTCATAGCTACCCCCCAAAGAGACACTAAAGCTGTCTCCCTAGAGAGAAAGGAAATCAAATGCTAAGAGTCAGTATAACATGTTCACATATGGACAAATTCTCCATTTAAAGAAAAAATCCAGTTACTTTCCAGTGGGAAATTGTAGGTAGTCTGTGGCCAATTAAGGAAAGCTGCAAGCTGACTGTGAGATATTTATGCTTATGATCAGTATTTAGGACATGTCCTCCTATGTTCACTGTCACCGGTCTATTCATAAGAAAGAGTATCTAAGATCTCTCCCTTTATTTGAAAGTCAAATGTATTTCTGTATCTTTGCCACATCAATTTTACTTAAAGATTTAATTCCTCAGAGCCAAAATGACAAATCTACAGTTTGGAGTCATTTATGAAAATGTAAAGCCTCAGTTTAAGTGAAGAGACCTGGTAGGGGGTCCTGTGGGCCATGATTCGAAGACAATTATTTATTCTGCAGGAATGATACTGATCATTTAAAATGTTCCTTCTCTGCCTTTAATATATAGTAACTATAATCATAGAATTTCTTCTGAGATCTTTTTCTGCCATTTAACAAATCATATAGTATATTTAAACACACCCCACCCCCAAAGGAAAAGAAAAACAAAACAAAACAAAACAACAACTCCAGGAATCATTGACCCAGGCTTGAAGCCAAGCAATCTATTTTTAGCAGTTTCTCAACAAGCCACACAATAAAAATGTAAATGGAATGGTGTTACTTTCCCCTTAGACTTTTTTCTAAGTATAAGTTTGGCACTGTTTAAATTGTTTATTTTCAGACCATCTTCAAGGAACTTGGTTACTCCAGTTTAGGGACCTCCATATCCCAATTTCACATTCATTAGAATTCCCACATTTCTTATAGCTTCGTAATACCTGGCCTTGATAAGGAATATCAAGGAATAAAAGGATCAACTTGATTTATTTTCCCACTTGGGGTTGCTGAATTAGCGCTCTGCCAGTGGGTCTCTTCTAAGTCTTCATACGACTGATAAACAATTCTTTTCAAGTTATGAATTTTTTCTCCATGTGGTGCTTGTTTCGGCAAGCCTTTTCATAAGCTAGTGATTTACTTTTCTGAAATACCATTAGATTATAAATTCTTTATGACCAGAGAACCATATTTTAACCCTCTATGTTGACCTTCACACCTTTATGAGGTAGATAAGGTAGAAATTACTATTATCTTAATTTTACAGATGAGTTAATTCAAAATGCAGAAGATGAGTAACTTGGCCAAACCACACAACTAGGATGTAAGGTAGCAAAAGTTTGAGCACAGACAACTCTTAAATCCTGCCTTCTGCTATCCATTTACTAGTGGAGGACAGAGATTCAGGGCACCTCCATGGAATTAAAGGAGCTCCTGTGGAACCTACTGGAGATTTTTTAAATTGCAAATGATGCAAATGAGGTGAAAACAGAAAAGCGAAATAGAAAGAGATAGAATAAGGAAGTTGGAGGTTAGCATCAAAGAAAGAATAGGGATTAAGAAACAATGAAAAAGAAAATTAGCCCAAGTGAAGGATTTAGTGATGAATAAGGAGAAAAGAATTAAAAAGAGCTTGAAAAAAATAGTCACATTAAAAGAAGAGGATATTAAATAGAAGTCTTCAGAAAACATTGTTGGGTTGGGAAAAGTATCACAAATTGAAAATATAAAATACAATTTTTATCCTTTAAATTGCTACACAATTACTGATAGATTATTGCTTCCCAAGTATACTCACCATATGTAATCTCCCAGCCTCCCAGCCTTGGTCTCATGTGCATCGACATCAGACGCTAGTTCAGGTCAGATGCTAAAGGAATCATTTCACTGGACCATAGCTGTTGGTGGACTTTTGCTATTCACTTATATTGCACGAAATAGAAAAAGAAATGTATTCTAAGGTTTTTTTGTTTTTTTTTTTTTTTTTTGATGCAGAAATGCACTATCAATCCCCTCCCAAAATACCTTTCCTAAACTCTGCCTCATTACCAGTTTTCCCTTTCCACCAAATAATCTACTCTAATTATTTGTAACTAGAGTTGTAACTAGAGTTACAAATCCCTTGTCTTGGTCCATTCAAGCTTGCTATAACAAAATACCATAGACTGTGTGGCTTATAAACAGCAGAAATTTATTTCTCATTTCTGGAGGCTGGGAAGTCCAAGATCAAAGAGCCAACAGATTAGGTGTCTAGTGAGGTTTTGTTTCCTAATTCACAGATGGTGCCTTCTTGCTCTGTCCTAACAGGGTGAGAAGGAGCTCACTTAGGCCTCTTTTGTAAGGGCACCAATACCAACAGCAAGGGCTCCACCCTCATGAACTAGTCACCTCCCACAACCCCACCTCCTAAAAACTATCCCATTGGGGGTTAGGATTTTAACATATGCATTTTGGAGAAAATAATTTTTCAGACCATAGCAGCCCTATTTCATTCTCATCGTGCATTGTCTTGGCTACCTTAGTTTGCCCAATTCAGAATTCATTTTTACCCAAACTGTTATTTGTCTGCTCACGTGCCCTTATCATTCATTGACACAAGTATCCTTCCAAGAGAGAAACAGGAACTATTCTGAATGGAGGCAAGTAGATTTGGAAGGGTGTTTTCCCCCTCTGGGCTTTTTCTTTCTCTTTGTTTCTTTATTTTGGATTATTTTAGACTTCTTTGCTGTCTTTTTTCACATCTCTGGTTTTAGAAGTTATGTGTTCTAGTTCTTTTTTTTTTAAGTTGTTACCCATTATGATTAAGTTTTACAAAGACTTGGAGCTCTTTAACTCCTGTCATCACACCCTCCTGACTTATTCATTATTGTTTTCCAGACTTTTACCTCTACCTTGAATAATACTTCCCAAATTTAGTCATTGTTGTTTTTATTTTTAAGTCTGTGCTTGTTAAATTTTACCTGCATATTATTAGCAAAGTCTTTGCTCATTATTTCTTTCTACATTTCATTCCTTTTTATTGTATCAAATTTTTTATGGCTTGAGATTTATCCGTCAGTATTTCTTTCACCTAGAAAATCCTGCTGGTGACCTCTCTGAGTCCTTATCTAAAACTGTTTTTATTTGATGTTCACTATTAAATGATATGGGTCATAGGGTTTTGCTAATTTTTAACCAAATTTTGCTTTTTTTACAAAAATAAAATCTCCAGATGAAAATTAAGAACCATTAAAACAGAATGATACTTTGAAAAGAAGCCATGAATTTCAAATGTTGGAAGATGCCCATTAATTATTTCAAGATTAAAATCTGGTGTAAGTTAACTCCAAATTAGAAAAATAAAAACAGTATTTAACTCAATACCCTTTCAGTATGAAACATTTAATTAAGAATCATAGAATTATCATGGAGGTTAAATAGTAGAGTCCTGAACTCTAATATTGGAATTTATCTTTAACCAAAACAGGATAGAGAGATGACACTGAAAATTCTCATCATGTCTAGCACCGAACAGTATTGAAGAAAGTAGTCTTACATTTTAATACAAGGCCATAAAACGTAATCTCAATGGGCACAGTTTCTGTGTATGTCTTCACAGTTGAAGCATAAGGATTTTAATGGGACTATCTGAAAATTGTCATTCTTGAAAATGCTTTAAATAAACACTCTGTACAAACCATCTATACCATTCTCCCTTCCTTTTCTGTCACCATTTATGTGCTCTACTCTCCTCTACAAATTCAATGTGTACCCTTCACTGAGGGTTCAGGATAAGCCACATTTTCTCCCGAAACCTTTTACTCGTCACTATAATTTCTTGTATCTTTTAGAACACTGATAGTTTATACCAGACATGGCACACTACATTGTTGTATCAGCTGACTTTCCATGTATAATTTTACCAATTGATCTGTGAGAACATACTTGAGATTGGCGACCATAGCTTTTACTTCTCCATAATCCCCAAGCCCTGTGTGTGTCGCATGGCACAAATGAATCTTAGAGCGTTTCTTAGTCCAGTATTAAAAGTTAGGCAGTTTGGAAAGAGGACAGGAGGATGCAAGGAAATCAAAAGGACAGTTTCTGCCCTCATGAACTTAGTAAGGTTCTCTAATTCAGGGGACACACATATATATGTACCTAAAATAATTGAAGAACAATTTGAAGATCATATACAAGCATGTGGACAAAAGGAAATACAAGCTAGATGGCTATGTTTCAAAAGAGTTTGAAGAGCCATGTCTCCACAGAATACAGTAAATCATAGAAAGTTGACTACACAGATTTTAATGTACATTTTTAAAAATATAAGTGTAATTTTGGGCATACAAACAATCCTTGTTTATAGTGTTGCTTTTTGTTTTCTGGAAAAATCATCTATTTTCACAATATTTTCTGAAGGGTAAAAATTTTGATGCATTGAGAATTTCACTTAAAAGCGACCCTGATATTCTCCATAGTACACCTAACCACATATATGCTAAAGTATATAATAATAAGAAGCTTTTAAAATTACAAATAAGTAATAGAGCTGATTATACTAATTAATGACTTTGTTGTCCATTATAGACTTTTTGTCTTCTGTTTTCTTCTGGAAGTAACCTAACAGATACAAATACTATTCCATAAAAAATCATAACTGCATTTATTTTTGGTAAGGAGGATTTTGATGCATTACATCAAACCTTTTTACGCAAAATGTTTTCAGATTTTTACCTAGTGACACTTATTTCCATAAAAGGTCCACAAAAGTGTTCTCTAAAAGCTAATTTAATGCTAAGAAAAATGCATTTACCTTTTTACAAACATGTTCTCTTAATTCAACAGAATAAATGTACCATTATATTAAGCAAGTAAAAAAATACATGAATTAATTTCTATGTATAAATTTTGTAAGTACAGATAACATGACATTTATACTTTTTGTGTCATTATTTTAAAATTTTTTTATCTCAGCTCAAAAGAATCCAGCAAATTAAAGCATATTAATTATTAGGAATTTGTAGTCTCTTGTGTCTAAATGATACCAAAGTACCGATTTCAACTTCAACTCAGAAAATTCAGCAACTTGTATTTTTTGACTTACAGTTATCAAAAGCCTGCCTGAGAATAAAAGGTCCATAACATCCAGGAAAAGAGACTGTAGGGACTATTAGGAGAACAAGAAAAAATGCCAAGTGTTGAATTTGGAAAAGTCATAACAGGTTAGTCTGTGGCAATAAACAGAAAGTAAAACAGAAAATGTTCCTTCTACAAACAATTCCTTGTGTAATCGAAATGAAATACAAGGAAATGTACCAAGACTTAACTTTGATGTAGTCTTCACTGAGGAAGGCAGGAAACCACAGGGACAGAAATTAAATAATAACTTGTGATATCTCTTTCCTAAGATATTCTTTATTGAAAAGAAATAGTTTCAGAAATATACTCTTAGTATGAAAATACATATATGTATGAATATACATTTATGTCTATAAATGTGTGTGTTTACATGTGTGGGTGTTGGTGTGGTGTGTATGCATGGATTTGTGTGTGTCTGTGTATACAAATATATGTATGTGGCTGTAAATAGGGTGCAAACTACAGTGTCCATAAGGAATTTCAGAACATCATAAAGGCCACCCTAAATAAAACATTGTTTTTTCTATCTCCTATTCTGTATGTAACACTGGTACAAAAAAAATAATTTCCAGGGAGTAGAGTTACAAGGCATGATGATAACTTCCAAGAATTCAGTAATGTATACCTATTGTCTGTTTTTCTCTATAAATGTACCACTTAAAGATGTAAATGAGTCCTTCTTCATACACTGGGCAGCCTATACGAAATGTGACTGATGCTTTATGAAACATATACATATATCCTCCTATATTTAAAAGTAATGAGTTTATTTTATTTAATATTAAACTCTTCATCTACTTCTATATGTCTACAAATTTGGAATTACACAAACAGATCCATTTTCTTGTGAAAATTCCTTTTATGATTGTTTTCCTCTTAGTTATTCTCTACCTACCATCTTTTTTTCCCTTCTCCTTCAAAATGAAGAATTCACATTTTCTTCAATCTTTAATCCTTTTCCTTCAGTCATTTTAGTTTCTCTTCTTTGAAACATCTTCATTTCCTTTAGTAGCCAGAACTATATTTAGAACCCAGAACTTCCCGTAACAGCTTATTTTCATGTGTATCTAAAGAATATTTATGTTTCTACTTTGAATAATGCCCAGCTTTTTGTGGCACTTTCTGGTTGTATGAACACATTATCTACAATGAATAGATGGTATCTTCTATAGGGCCAGTGATTTCATTGAGTACAGAACAGATTTCAATCCCTCCCTGCTAGTTTCCTTCTTTTGAAAAATACTGCCTTTTTCCAATAGAAAATACCTGTCTTCTTTCCCACCCACCTATGTAGTAGTGTTTCTTTTGTTGTAAGGTCTTTTTGAGCCTCAAATATGAAGTTAAAATAGACGAACAGTGTGGTTTCTTCTAACTCTGGCATTCTGTGAGTGTCGATGTGGAATCTCAATGCACAAGTTTATAAATGTCTAAAGTCCTTTCCCCTTGCCCTTATGCAGACCTGTTTTTCTCTCAAACAACTGTGTTACCCTTTGCCCACTGGGTTGCATTTGAATATATTTTCGGCGATTTTATCCTTTGCTAGATACCTCATCAATTCACAAAATGACAAAGTAAATCTATGAAAATACATTTCCTGTGGTTAGTTGGATGGATTAGCTTATGCTGTGGTGAATGAAAAACAAACAAACACACACACAAACAAATAAATCAGTGGCTTAAAAGAGCAGTTTCTGAAACTATAGTATTCACTACAGTGGTTACAGTATGCTTATTGCGGTAAGAAATAGCCCCTTGATGTGCAATGGCTAAACACAATAGATACCTTTCTCTTCCTCAAGTAACAGAAGAAATAGGTGAAGGGTTGGCAGAGTGGCCTTCCTCCACACTGTCATTCTGCAATCAGATTGATGAATATGGTGGCACCTTTAACATGTCTTCACAGGTTGCTTTGGGGTCAGGTCCATTCCAGGCAACAGAAAGTAGAGAATAACATGAAAAGAGCAAGTATCGAAGGTGTTAATGACCCAGGCCTAGAAATGGTGTCCATCTCTTCCATGTACATTCTGTTGTCTAAAACTGCATCACGTGACCATACTTAACTTCAAGGAGGAAGCCTGGAATATACTGTGTTGCCAGGAAAAAAAAGAAGAAATTTTTTGGGGGGAATTGCTGGCCATCTCTGTCACATATACTTTATTCAGCAATATTGTCCTAGCATCAGAAAAGATGTCATCATTGGAAGACACATGCTACAGGCAGTTTGTGGTTAACTGTTTCAAGGTCTTTCGTGTTACCAATGTATATTATTCAGCTGCCAATTCCCAGAGTTTTTTGTGGCTCAAGCGTAGCTACATAATGATTCTGATGTGGTACCATCCTTCTATCACAACAGGTTACTGATAAAGTTATTCGTGACAGCCAGTGTTCAAGTGTTCACCATACAAATGTGCCAAAAGAAAAATGAGATTTAAAACAAATATTAATAACCCCCACACTCCACACACCCACTGACAAGTCATTTGACTCTCCCATAAGATCTTTCTTGGAGAAGGAGGCTGGCTCAGTGTCAGGTTCTTCAGTGATTACAATAAGTTCGCAGATACAATAAACGCCTTTTTATTGGAGGTGCTATTTTTTTCTTCCCTGAATTCCAAATTAATGAGATTTACAATATTAAGTTTATAAAATGCTAAGTTAATGAATTATAATGAGAAATAAGAATATTTCATTGTAAAGCTCCATTAATATGAAAAGGGAGGGCTGCATAAAGAAAATTCGCATCATAATTCAAATGACTAAGGAAAGCAAGGGTTATAGGTGGAAAAATGTTAATGTGAGAAAAATTTCTTTATGCCCATCAGGAGACTCTAGAGGAAAGTATTATTTGACTTCTAAAATTAACTAGTGCCTGGCTGTATTCAGAGTAAGCAGATCTTGGTTTCCCAGTTTATTCTAGGCCCATGAATTTCTATTTGAAAACTGACCAATACTGACAAAAATTACTCAACATGAGATAACTGCTATTCATGTCCACATGCAGCTATAAAGGCAGGTGCCCTATCAAGTCCTGTCACTCAGCATGCAGTGACTCTGGTATTTTTGGAGTTATTCGATCCCCTTTCAGGCCCCTTTACCACTTCCTGATACCAGATACCTGGTTGCACCTGACTGTCCACGGCTTCCCCAAGGTAACACTTTGCCAGGGTTTGCCTTTCTAGCTGGCCCCATGCAGCTGACCTCTACTCACCCATTTACCTTTCTTTGCTGTCAACACACATCTATCCTGGCAGCAGTTCCCACAAGGACTTGTCCCCTCAGGCACTCAAATGCCAATAAATGCCTGTGTGACTCACTGATATAAGGACTGGTTCTTCAGTACCCTATTAGCAGAAAAGTAACTGCTAATGCAGGAATTTCAGGCATTCTGTACTCAGTGAGAGATTGTATTGTGGGTGTGTCTTCATTGTTCCTCAAATTATGACATCTATCTATTGGATAAAGATGCATTTTATGTGAAGAATTTTTTGTTTATTTTTATGTGATTGACATAATGGAATTACTTATATACATAAATTATATGTAGGAATGGGTAAAGGAGAAAACAGTAGCTACCATATTTTACTGCTATGTGCCATTCACCCAAGTACTTCATATGTTTCCTAAATTAATCCTCGCAAAAACTATTTATGGATTTTCAACCTGGTTTTACGTGTGAGGAGACTGGTTTTTAAAGTTATGTAAATTGCACAAGCTTACCCAGCTAGGAAGTGGGAAATGATCTTAGAACACAGAGCTGTCTGGAACCAACACCCATTGTCTTAACTACAACTAGTTTATCCTCACTGCAAACATATATATTTTCACTTTGACTCTTTTTATTTCTCAGATTTATTTTATTTTATTTTTATATATATATTATTTCAGAATATTACAGGAGTACAAATGTTTGGGATATATTGCCTTTGCCCTGCCCCAGTCAGAGCTACAAGTGTGTCCATCCCCCAGACGGTGGGCACCGCACCCATTAGGTGTGAATATACCCATCCCAGCCTCCCCCTCCCATCCTCCTGACACCCGATGAATGTTACTACCATATGTGCACATAAGTGTTGCAATATAAAGTGAATAAGTTAGAATTTTTTTATGTTTTGAAGGAAATTTAGGGATCACCTTATCTAAAGCAATTATTAAATTGAGACCCACAGAAATGAAATGCTCCTACTTCAAGGTAACCTAATTGTCTAACAACATAGCATAAACTAGAATTAGAGTCAGTATTCCTGCCTCTATTACATACCGTCTTCTGAATGGTAGCATAGATGATAATTCATCAAATATGCCATTTTAGAAACTGATCTCTTTCAAAACATCATTTTGGCCTTCTAGCATCTTAGATGCAAGTATAGCATCTTGGAAAATGTGGAAAGACTCTAAGCTTAATAGCAACATATTAATTAGCAATATTATATCATCAAGTTTATACTTTGAATCCAAAAGCCTCTAATACCTGATATATAAGATTAGAGTAAATACTACCACAATTCATGAGAAATGTAGCCAGACTCAACCTTTCAAGAAGAGTACAGAAAAACAAACAAACCAAAATAAAAAGCAATCTTATTTGATCACATCCGAGATTAGACTATGTACATACTCCCACTCGAAGAGACCCACTGAGAGAGGAGCTCTCAGCAGAGGCTCCCACAGACATGAGGAGACATTCACACTGAGAGACAAAATGACTGTTCAGCTGCCTGCGTTGTCATGTGCCGGGGAAGTAACCAGCATTACTCCAACTCAAGGCTGATCAGTGGATTGCCTGTATTAAGAGGATGCTGCTAACCAACCATCAGTATGGTATGTGATCTGAGCAATTATTTTTCCATCAGCAGTGATTGACTTGTGTGGCTCTGTTCTTCTTATAACCAAGAGCATGAATTTTCAAGACAGTTGGTCAGGGTTTGGGATGTATTCTGCAGCTGTACTGGGGCCAAGGTACAAGCCCACGTAGGGAAGAGCTCATGCTCTCAACTTAATTAGCTTCAAGCCTTCACCAACAAAACTAAATGGCCAGAGAGCACTTTCTCATGAAGCTCTGCCTATGCACATACACTCATACAACATTATAGACAAAAGACAGATGCATGTTGATTATGCAAATCACAGAGGACCATCATAGGTCCCCAAGCAGGTTTCGAGATCATTCTAAATGAACCCCTGTAAAGAAAGTGTAGGAAGAGATCAATTTAGCCACTTGACATTTTTCTCATGGAACATGCTAATTAAAAATATTCAATAAATGAAATACATGCCAACATTAGATCAAAGCACAATGTTAGAGAATTTCATTTTCCCCCAACATTTTGTTAATAATTGTTAATGTTAGGGTCACTGATTCTAAACTCATCAATAGCAATTTCTGGTCTCCTTGAGGCTAAGACACATTCCTTCCTGAGCCGTGCCTGTGACCTTTTGAAACAGCACATGTGATTGAGTTAGGATTTAGCTTCTAGTTCCAACCCTGCTTCTTACTTGCCACAAGTGGGCAAATCTCAACCACTATGTACCTTGTTTGTCTCTTCTTAAAATGGAGTACTTAGACTTGGTCGTAACTAAGATGCCCTAATTTCTTAGTGTCTCAATTTCAAAACTTCCACAGCCTATATTTTTTTTTTCCTTTTCCGTAATATCAGTTAACAAAGTTCCTCCCAGACTATTCACCCAAAGTAGAAACCTGCATCTTCAATATGACTTTCGAGGTTCCGTGTGGACTGCCTGCTCCCTGGCTCCCTCTCCTGCTTGGCTTCCTACTTCTCTCCTGGTCTTTCTGGCCACCTCACTTTTCCTCATAGATTCTGGGCACCCTCCAAAAATAGCCTTTGCACAAACTGGAGTGCTTTCTCTCTAGATAACTGTGTGGCTTGCTTTCTCATTTCTGTTAAGTATTTATTCAAGTGTCATCTTCTCAGTGAGGCATTCTCTGGCCACTCTTATGAAATATCCCTGTCCACAACCTGAATCTATCTTCCTTCTCCCACTTTATTTATTCTATTTAGCATTTACTTTACAAATACTGTATATTTTATTTATTTATCCCACTTATTACTTCCCCCTGCCCCCATGCAAGCCCCATGGGGGGGCGGATTTGTGTCTCTTTTATTGACTGCTGCACCTGAAACAGTGGCTGGCACAAAGTAACTGATTATTGAATGTTTGTTGAATGAATAAAGGAATGAATGAGTGAAACTAATCTCTTTCTTACAATCCTATCTAGGAACCTCCTGTCCATATATTTCTGATATCATGAATGGTTTGGTTGTGTGGTTATATTATCCAATATATATATATTATAATATATAATATATATTATATATTATATAATCCAAAAAGACCCAATCAAAGATCACTAGTGAATTTTATTTCTGTTTTTTAAATAAAAATATTTTGGAGTGAGGAAAGAATAGTTTTATTTCTTTCAAGCTCTAAATCTGATTTTTTGTGTTTCAAAAATTCATGCATTATTTCATAATTATCCCCTCAAAATGGATTTCTCTTGTGGAGCCCTTGCTTCTTGTAGCTTTCACAGCATCTGGGGGAAAATCTTGAAAATATAGTGTTTAACTTCGTGTCCCAAATGTGACTCTTCTTAATGCAAATTGAATATGAATTTATTAGAAACCATTAGTGGGATAAATGTTCTCCTATTATGTAAATCTGTGTCTTTAATCTGAAATGTGGAAAGCGAATTGCTTTCCAGAATATCTAATCTGTGATTCTGTAATTAGGTGAGCAGGTGGTTAATTACAGGTGCTGTTATTGACTTGCCCCTCATAACACGAACATAAATAGCTAATTCTGTGTGTCCCAGGTTAGCCACTGGGGCAGTTGTGTTGGCTACGCAATTTTTAAATCCATGAGTATGTTAAGTGCCTGAATACATATGCAGAACTAGGTACATGTTTTTGATTTATAAATATCAAAGTTGTTCCTCACAAATCATACACAGTTAAGATTTTTTATGTGACAATTTGTAATGATTTTATATGCTACTTTACAACAGCATCTGGTTGCATGTCATTTGTATCTCTATGACTAAATTGAGGATCCTGGAACTTCATTGTGTACTCAGTTTATGATCTAATTTATTCTTTAATAACTATTTAAGTCATAATGTTAAAGAAAAAATTACAAAACATGTTCAGGTGCTTAGCTTAGAGTTATAACCAATAACATGTAGCCGTAGAAGTGAATTCCACATGAAATATCCTCCCAGATATTAAAAAGACCATATTTAAAATGTGGGAAACACAAGAAACCCAGCACCCCCTAAAAAATTAGCTTCTCAGTTGTAGACTCCATAACAAACATTTATAAAAGACAGAGAAGGAACTTAGAGTGGGGGCAGAGATTGACCCATGGCAGAAAACAAGAGAGGAAAACTGTATAGTTGTTAAAGACTCATGAAGTCCCTGACCCTTCCTCCTACTTCCACACGCATACCTTTGAGACCCAGGGAGTTGTACTGTGGTCTTTCTTCTAGTTTGATAACTTTAAAGACTTTTAAAGACACACAGACAGAAGGAATTACGTGGGGAAAGAAAGGTGTCGGGGGGAAATCTGAATAGCATTGTAGAATAATAGGCTGCAAGTAAATGGAGAGTAAGGGTTAACATTTTGACTTCCAACATGTTGTTAACTGTCTTTCACAGAAATGGGTAGTTCTTTTCAACAAGGCATGACACCACAGCCCTGTCCTAAAGAAGAGTTAGTCAAGTTTAATATTATGGCCATATAAAAATGTGGATAATTTCAAATGGGATTCATCAGGCAAAGATATTTTGACTTGTCTCTGAAACCCTCCTTTCCCCCAAAAAGTTCAAATTGGAATTTGGTAAGAGTAGCTTAAATTATATTAGAAACATAATAGTAATTTTAATACCAAAATATGAGCTGTAATGATACAATAATGAACCTGACTCCTGAAGCCACATGTCAAAATTGATCTTTCGTGACTTCATAGCCAATTTTTATGTGTGTACTTCCTTTGCCCACAGTTGCTTGCTTATGAATTGTCTTCATGCTAGATTAATGTCAGGAGATTTAAGAAGGGCTCCCACTTTTCATGTGATGATGAGAGACCTGCACTGATAATTAATAATTGCAGTAGGAGACATGATTTGATCTCTGGTCTTTGACTCTCAAATCTACCTTCCATTTTTCTACCAGAATATTTTATTTTTTGATTACTCCTCACCACCTCATTAGTTAAAGTGCAGGCTCCTCAACATGGTTTATGAAACCCTCTATGATCCAGCCTCATCTTCCATCATTTTCTCTTCCACTCCTATACCTCTGCCTTGTCATTATGGTAGGTGGGTATTTGTAGTTTCCCCAACACACCACACTGATTCACACTTTTCTCTATGCTGTTCCATTTGCCCAGAATAGCTTAATACACATCCTCTTCACCTGGCAAATTTAGGTAAAATGTCCAGTCCCTAACCTCAGTTTTCCCAAAGCACATTTTACCTACCACACATAGCACATGGTGATGAGCTTCAGTGTTAGTGACAATCTCCCTACTAGCATATAGGTCTGAAGGTCAAAATTTACCTCTTTAACTTGATTTCTCTAATCCCCAACATGGTGTCTCATTGTAGACACTCATTGTCTGTGGAGTGAAACTGCACAGTATACCTTAGTCTGCACAATATATTCATCCATCCGTCCGTCCATCCATCCATCCAGTTCATTCAAGCGACAAATATCAGATTTCACATATTTACCAAGGCCCTTGCTACTTATTGAGATATCATATTCTTATAAGTGAAGAATGATTAGCTTAAAAGTTTTAAAATTGCTGCAGCTTTGACAGTTTAAAAGTGATAAACTGAACAGAGAGCACTGAAAATGCATTTTGCCTGCATCTGGTTATTTAAGTAGCACTGAAACTCTTAATAGGCTTTACAAGTATTCTAAAATTCAAGACCTGATTTATTGAGTTGGATTTGAGAGCTAATTCTCATATAGCTAATAACCTAATGTGACAAATTGCCTCACATGGAAGGAGATGTCTGATATATTTAGCAAGAAGAGAGAAAAGAATAAACTGACTGCTTCATGCCTTGACAATATTTGCCCTTCCCAGCCACATGTCCCCAGATACTACCTCCATTAACTTTAAAACAAGACAAACATCTACATCTTGATATAGGCCACCAAGCAGGATATATGTGCTTGTTTTCAACGGCCGTAATAGAAATAACATTCACAATGTTTTATTTCCTTCCAAGAAAATATAGAATTTAACATTATGCTGTCATGTACTTCAGGGAATACCTTTTTGCTCTTTATCAAGATATATTACAAACTCTAGATTATTACATAATTTAAGCCAATCATATTTTTAAGGATTATTAGATGCAGGAGTAAATTGAATCATCAGAGAATAGGGAATTAAGAGCAGCCTGTTATCATCAATCCCAATCAGTCAATCCACTGCTGTCATCTAATATCGGAGCTGTTTGCAAAGCAGATTCCGACTGCAGATACTCTCTATCAACTGAAAACTTTATAGGCCAACCTGTTTCTACAGAATCCATAAAATTCAACTACTTCTTAGAAGAGAAAGATAATGGTTTGATAACGTGGAGAATATTTTTTTCTTCCTTTGGAAGCTTTGAATGAGAGAGCTCATGTAATAGTAACTATTTGAGTACTAATATTTTTTAAAAGCTCCAAGGAAAATTAATCCTTTTCACTGATTTGGAAATAGGACCGTGTCTATATATGTTCTTATATTTATTATACGTATTTAATGAAAGTTAAAAATAAACACAAAATATGATAATTAGAAGACAGTTTTATACATGCTTTTATTTAATTTAAAAATATTTAATCGAAAACCTATTTTCGATGAATTAAGCATCCACATATTATAATCATCTTTCACAGAAATGAGAAGCTTCTTCTCAATAACGTATCACTATTCTAGGTTAAGTAAGGGACATGATCTGTGCCCTCAAATCAGTGAGCAAGATAATATTAGAAAATGATAAAGTTGTGTGAAGGAAACAAAGCAGGGCAGCGTGATGAAGAAGGACTGTGTCAGCAGAGAGGCTGAGAGGGCCTTGTGCGGGACAGCGTGGCCAGGGAAAGGCACTGTGAGCTGATATTTGAGCTGAGAACTGAATGAGAAGGAGCGCTGTGAAGAGCAGGGGCGAGAGTGCTTGCAGCCGAGGACGTAATGGTCCTAAGGCGGGAAAGAGCTTGCTGTGGCAGAGAACGAGAGGGAGGTCCACCTGGCTGGGGATATTAGATGAGAAAAGAGAGTTAGCCTGGAGTCAGATCACATGGGGTCTTTAGGCCATTTCAAGGACTTTGGATATTTTCAAAAAGCAATGACAAGCCATATGCCTCCTTTAGCTAAGGGAAAGATGATTTATTGGCTTAATTTTTTAAACTATTCCTCAATTTGCTGTGTAGACAATGAATTGTAAAGAGACAAGAATGAGAATAGGAAGACCAGTGTTGCTAAGAAAGTAAGAGGCTCACTTCCAACTGTCGTCAAAGCTACTCCAGATAATTGTCCATTCTATCACTGAGTATTTAGAATGGAAATGACCTTAGAGGCCATGTTTTCCTCTTATTACAGCAGGAGAAACTAAACCCCAGGGATGTTAGGTGACACAGTTTGCTACTTGATCAAGTGTGTCATAGCACTGTCTGTTACTACTCCTAGAATCAGCCTTCCAGGGGGCCTGAGCTTGCAAGTCAAAGCAGACACCAGGTTTCCTTAAGCCATTGAGGAGGTGGCACAGCAAAGTGGTAAAGGTGCCCACTGTGGATCGGATTGACCTGTTTTTCATGCCCTTCAGCACTTTACAGTTTATATGACTGTGAGCAGGTTACTTAACCTCATCGGGCCTCAGTTTCCTTATCTATGAGCAGAGATGGTAATAATAATATCTGCCTTATAGGGTTGTTTTGAGAATTATATGACTTAAAATTCATAAAGTACTAAGACCAGTACCTTATTTGTACAATAAAATGGTTGTTAACAATAAAACAGGACACAGAAGCACAGAGGTGGCACATATTGCAAGCATCAGGTACCAAGGACCTGAGGGGCATGGATGTGTGGGGAGTGCGTGTACCTAGTGGAACACCTGGGACGGCAGGTGCAGGAGTGGGAAAGAGGAAGGTTGTGTGTTACTCAGAGAAATTACTCAATGGTGGTATTCCCAAGAGCATCCACTATTGGCTTCCTACCCAACAGCCATTTTTCTTTCTTTTCTTTTCTTATAGAGCTCATGTCTCACAACAAAAGCTCAAAGGTCACATGTATCCTTTCCCAGATTTTATTTCTGTGCTTGGCTGTCTGATTCTTGCAAAAGCACATAGGGGGAAGTGTGTGTGGCAGAGGAGGAAGAGGGGCAAGCTTCTGATAAAATACCTCTCTGATAAAAATACAAAAGAGAAATACTCCTGAGAAGATTCCCTTTTCCCCTAATGATTTTGGATATTTTTATATGAGGAATTGATGGTCGAAATGGTGGGAGCCAATTTATGACCATGAGGAAAAGTCCAAGTGTATCATAGAATATATTAATAATGCAAAGTATAGCAAAACTAGAGTCCTGTAATCATTGAGCTGCTGAATTATCCAACTGCAGGACAACCTACCTCAGGAGTTCTTTCTAAGTTTGATTTTAACATAAAGTCCTCTTGTCTAAGCCTCTTGGACTGGTGTTTTGCTAGTCCTGTGTGATACACTCTTTCCAATCATTCATTTTTTTTCAACGAATAGTTATTAGATTTCTCTAATGCCAGATCTTTTGCTTAATATTGTTATACAAGTATAAGATATATGAACCCTATTATTAATAGCATTTATGATGATTTTCTTATTCACTCTTTACTTACATGATTTCTCCCTACCATATTATAAATAATTTAAGGTCAGAGATTGTTTTTTATTTATTTCCCCCGCATACCTACACAACACCAGCTGAAGTTCCTTGAGTACCAGATAAACTTGATTAATGTTTATTAAATTGTATTGAATGGCTTTGGATAATTGCATCTTCCTTTCCCCATCTCTTACTGCTATGACTTCATATAACCCAAGACGATTAAACTTAGATTGAAAAGCACATATTACATTATGCATCAATTTTCTCACCCTAAGCTGAAGTGTAGTCAAAGAAAGCGATACAAAACAAGGCTTGAACAGTCTCAGACTCAATGTGAGCAGATGTATTTCTCTCATTGAAAAGCATTCTGGCTAAGAATGGTGCTTTACTCAAATTAAATATGGACTCATAAAAATAGGAAAATAAAAATAAAGTTTATTTTGAATTTACATTATTGATAAACTTTCCTTATTGATACTACTCATTAGAGGGTATTGTCTGGGGTAGGAGAAAGTCCTTATCTCATAAGTCAGCATTATTACGTAAGTACCGTGACAACTTTCTCCAAAGACTGCTCAAAGATATTATCTTTTTCATTTGCTTCCACTCAGATTTTTCTCATCTACTTCAAAGTGAACATAAGAGCACTTTCCAGAGTGAGCTGGTCTTGTCCCAACTCCAAAGTGAAGAATACAGTAATGCAGACTATAATATCATATGATTATCACAATTTTTCAATCTTTTTGAAGATCTGAATAAGGCAGAATCGAGCTCCTAATTCCATAGTTTTCTTATAGCATTGTTCATCTTCTCTTATTTCCTACAGGTTCCAAACCCCCTCTTCTGTGCCATGTCTTATGAAATTATTCTCAGGTTTCATCAGATGCAGAACACTGAGAAAGTATGGCTTTAGTCTAATGACTGAAGTTTCAAAATGTTCCTTGGATTCTTACGTATAATTTGAAATGCAGACACTTGAAGTAACTAGGCCTCAGCTCCCTCTAATGCATTTCTTTTCATTATCCTTAAGATTCCTTTTATACACTTCCTAATCTACTTTTAAGTTTCACCGCCTAGAAACATTCTTTCATGATTAAGTATAATTTAAGGGATCCACACTAAAACAAATGGCTTTCTCTTACGTTCCATCAGCATTTTAACTGTAGCCATTCTCTTATGTACGGACCATAATTGATTTTTTAAATTTTTGTATCTTATTTTCTTACCTCAAGTATTAGCAGAGTTGATAAAAAACAGGGATTAAAAACCTATTATATGCTATGTACCTGGCATGCAAAGCCAGACAAAAATGAGCCCTGGCTTAATAGGTCCTTTTAGTTGGGGAGAAAAATGTGCAGGCAGACAAACCATGTCTAATCAGTCATCAGACGCACAGCAGATAGTTAATAAATGTTTAAGAAGGAATTTAAGGAGTGAGTAAAAGCTGTATTTGAGTATACACATTTGTTCACAGAATCCAAGCGTTTTATCTATATTCATTCCTTTAATGATTTTACCCAGTCACATGGTTTTAAATATTGTGTATAAACTGGTGACTCCTTAATTTATATCTCTAGCATTAACTGCTCCTCTGAATTTCTCTATCTGATTTGCACATGGATATCTCCTCTTCGATAGCTAATAGGCTTCATAAACTTAGCTTTCCAAATTCCTGAACTTTTCCCCCAAACCTACAACTCATACATTCTTCCCTATCTCAGTAAAAGACAACTCCATCTATCCCGTGGACTAGGCCAAAAACATTGACTCCTTTTTCTTTCACACCTCACATGAAATTCTTTAGTAAATATTATCAGCTCCACCTTCAAAACGTATCCAGAATTTAATCGCTTCCTATCACTTCCCTGCTATCATCATGGCCCAACTTTCCATGTTCAGTGGTCTAAATTCTAAACCTTAAATTACTGAAATATGTTCCTAAATGTTCTAACCAGTCTTTCTGCTTCCACTTTTGCCCATGTAGTCTATTATCAACATATCAGCCAGAGTGATCTGCTGAGATCGAAATTAAACCCTGTCATTCCCTCTGTTCAACACTTTTCCATGACCTCTCATCCCGTGCAGAGAAAAAACCCACATTTCTTACAATGGGTTGCAAGGCCCTTCTTGGTATCTCCCTTCCCCACTTTCCTCTCTGACCTCACCTACTACCTGCCCCTAACTCACTTCACTGAAGCCACACGGGTCTCCTTGGTGTTCCTCCAACAAGGCAGGCACTCTCTCATCTCAGGACCTTTACATTTGCTCGTATCTAATCATGTTATTCTCCTATCTCAGCCACAAACCGCCTTCCTCACCTACATCAGGACTTTGCTCAAATGTCGTATTTCAATGCTAAGCTCCTAACCATTGCATTTAATATTGGAAACCCCTCTCCACCACCACAAATTCTCTCTAATCTTTCCCTGCTTTATGGTATGCTATTTTCTTATTATTGTCTAGACTAGCTATTTATGTTTTTCAAGTATTTCTTTTTAGGCTGCTTCTTCCCCCTACTACAATGTTAGCTGCAAAGTAACAATTTTTGTCTGTTGGTCTGTTTTTTCTTCCAGTGCTATGTTTGTAATGTATGGAATATTTCCAGGCATATAATAATCTTTCATTAAATATTTGTTGAATGAATGAATGTGTGTAGATCTCTGCAGAGTTAGGGATAGTTTCATAAAGGCAGTTACCTCTGAATTTAGTTTGATGGAAGAGGCCTTGAGACTCAGGAGGGCCTAGGAACTCAAGGAACTGTATGCTTCTTTCTGGGAGACAATGAGGCCCCTTAGCTTAATGTGCCAAAGTCTACAGTCAGTCTCATGTCAAATCTTGGCTTTACCAGTTACTAGCAACGTGGTCTCCTGCAAGTTACTTTATCTTTCTGAAACTTATTTTCCTCAGTTGTAAAAGGAAATAGTAATAGTGTCAACCTCACAAGATTTGGTTAGGAGACTCTCATAAGATATTACATAGAGAGTGGTTATAATAAAGCCTGATATGTAGTCTGCACTCAACAAGTAGTATCTACCATTTCTTTGATAGGATTTAGTACTAATAAATGAAATAATGTGTATAACTTACATAACATAGTTTTTAGCAGCTACTAAGACATTCAGTGGCTGTTAAAGCTTCTTCAGCTGCAGCTGCTGAAATTGGTTTGGTTACAACAGAAAATTCTTAGGAAGGAATAATACAAGATGAGGGAGCAAAGGTTAAAGACAAGAGCCATAGAAAGGGCTTAGCGTGTAGCCTTAGCTAATGATTTTGGACTTCATCTTGTAAAGTAGTGGTTCTCAAACTTGAACATGCATCAGAATCACTTAGAGGACTTGTTAAAACACTAACTGCTGGGCACCCGCTCCCACAGTTTCCGACTTAGGAGGTCTGGAATGGATCCTCATAAATTTGCATTTTTAGCAAGTTCTAGGTATATTCATTATCTAAGGCTGGTCTAACAAAACATCCAAAAATGTACTGATTTAAAATAACAAGCATGTATTATCTCAAAGTTTTTATGGGTCAAGAACCCAGCTGCAGATTGTAGTCAGGGTGTCAGCTAGGGCTGTAGTCTCATTTGAAGGATTGACTGGAAGAGGATCTGTTTCCAAAATCACTCACGAGGTTATTGGCAGGGTTCAGTTACTCTCCAGCTGTTGAACTGAGAGTCTCGGTTCCTTGCTGGCTGTTAGCTGAAGACCCCTCGGGTCTTTACCAGGTAGCCTCTCCATAGGGAAACTCCCAAGATGGCAGCTGGCTTCTCTCAGAGTGAGCAAGCAGCAGTGCAAGAGATAGCCTCCAAGGTAAAAGTCACGGACTTGTAACCTAATCTTGGAAGTGACATCCCATTATATCTGCCGCATTCTATTTGGCAGAAGTAAACTGCTAAATCCAGCCCACACGCAATGGGAAAGGGTGAGACAAGAATGTGAATGCCAGAAAGCAGAAATCATTGATGGCCAAGGTGATGGTGATGGTGCTGGTTTGGGGACTGTAACTGGACAACCAGATGCTGTAAAGAATTTTAAGCAACTGTGTGACGTGGATAGACCTAGCATGGACTGGTACTGAAAATGGAGGCAAGAAGTTAGGAAGCTATTGCTGTAATCCGCATGATGACTTTCAGGTTCAGATCATTAATATCCTTTTATGTTCAGAAAATTAATGCTCTTTTTAATCAACATTTTTAACAATTATTCCTCCAATTTTTGATATAAACCTCATCTATAAATGATATATTTAAAAATAACTTTTAAGTTATATAGAAACTAAATTCCATGAAGGGCTTCAGTACAATCTGGTTTCTTTATTTACAAATATGCACGTATTTAGCTAGAAAAAAGCTGCAGCCTGCAGTAAAAATATTTTAGGCTTGGCAGCTAACTACAGTCCATGCTGTGGGCAACTGATGGCTCTAAATGTGTAAGTATAGACATTTGAACACCTCCCTGTCTCTCTCTCTCTCTCTCAATCTGAAAGCTTAGACCACTCAGCAAGTTAATAATATAATCAAGGACACAGAAACTTAAAGATGCTGGGAGAATCACCATAAAAATGGAGCAGCAGTTCATAAAATGAAGGAAAATGATTTTAATTTAAGGTAGAAATAAATGACTTTAAAAGTGTAGGGACTCATATAAAATAGGTAGACTTGGACATGATTTTAATGGAATTATTTTTGCATGGGAATACATGGTTCTTTAATTATATTTTTCAGAAGCTTTTCTGTCCAGTTGAGACTCTATATGTACCAAGAGGCTGTGTTCTTAGCCAAGAGGCAGCCTGCTTGACCCCGTCACTGTTCCCACCTTGTCTCTGGGAGTTGGTGACATCCAGTTCCAAGAGCAGGTTTCATATTTTTGGCCACAGCACCAGGAGGCGGCTTAGCCTTCCCAGCTGGAGATTTTGTTACCCTGGCCTGCTTATTTGTCTGAGTCAATTCACTTGTCTCAGCCTGCTCTTACCTCCTGGTTATTGATTTTGGCTGACATTTAGTTCAACATGTTATCAATTCTCTTAATCATCTCAAAGAGAGAGAAGGGAGCAGAGATGCCCTAACCATTACCCATCACATCAGCCCAAGACAGCTTCAGGTCATTTGTTCCCTAGACAGGAGTGCAAGCTGAAGTAAGTGTTTTCCTGCATCTACTGCAGCCACAGCAACAGCAATGGAAATGTTAGCTCATCCATCCAAAATCATATTGAATACCTGATTCTTTACTTTAATCAAGCAATTTTTCTCTACCTCTGTTGCAACCAGGTATCCCCCCTTCCCATGTTACCATGGGTTAAATGATTAATGCTCTACAAATTACAAATGGACATGATTTTGAAAAGGTTAAATACTACTCAGAAGACCCCCAAGTGAAACCACACAAACCATGTGAAAAAAAAAAAAATTAAAGGCAGAGAAAAGCTGAATTTTCAGTTTGACCTTACAAATGCTGGTCAGTTTAGCTAGGGAATCATAGGTATAACAAACATCTTTGAAGTGACCCGAAGCCAGGTGAAATAGGATGGGCAGGCAGGGTGCCAGTCACCAAGATTTCCCAAGGATAGGTTAAGGAACTGGTTGAATTGTAAATACTGCACAACCCTTTAAAGGAAGAAACCTTAGTTTCTGCAGTACTTCATTAAAAATAATTAAGCAACCAATACTTCCTGCTAAATTATCCTACATTAAGTCTATGGGGAAAATCCACTGATCATTTGAAAAAATTGATTGCTTTTTTAAAATTTTCAGATTGCATTCAGAGTAGTTTCTCCAGGTACTGCATTTCTAGTTTCAGCCATGACTTTCTCCTCAATTCCAGATCAGTATTTCTAAGTGTCTACTGAGACATTTTTCTTTCATGTATGTATTTGCTCCTAGTTAAGTATTCTCTGCCTCCCTTAGAGGCAAAATCATCCATCCTGTGAGATCTTTGAAGATGAGGTACTGTCTAATTCAGCTTCGTGTCCCTGGTATGTTTTCCCAAGGTGAAAGGAGTCACCCTTCCCTTCCTCTGTTTGCATAGCTGCTCTTTTGATCATAATTACTTGTCCATATGTGTATTTGTCATCACCAGCTAATTTAAGGACTGCCTGTGGGTAGGATGTGGGTCACATTTATCTTCTTGCCCCCCTGAACCTAGCACAGTGCTGACACATGGCAGGCACTGAATATATTTCTTGAATGAAAGGACAAGGGAAGACCAAAGGAAACATGGGACATATCAAACAAGTATTGCCATTTTTTGTCAAATTAAAAAGAAAATGTTTACAAAAGGAATAGTTTGATGACTAAAAACATGTAGAATTGGAGGCAAGCAGATGTAATCACATACCCAGACATTGAAGTGATTTCTTGAAGAATCTGAATAAATGAATGTATTACTTTGTCACTTGCAAATTTTAGGTTAGCATAGCATTCATCTCTGAGCAGGACCTTGTCGTTAAAGGATAAAAAGACAAGCATTAGCACTAGCCTAGAAGCCCATATCAGTTCATTTACTATAAGCCCAGATAAGCACTTCAGAAGAGGTCACCAGGCAAGGAAAAACTAAGATGTTTATTCCATTAGATGAGCATTAATCGAGTACTTGTTGTCGGCAAGTTAGAAGAGAGAAAGATGAATAAAACATGGTCCCTGAACTCTGGAAACTTTAATTTAAGGGGGAGGCATAGCACTTACACAACTCTAATTAAATAATTTTCTGCTGCCTCTTTTCTCTATTTGTGTCAAAGTTCTATAAGGGCTGGGATTTTTTCTTCTTGTCAGCTAGCACATTGCCTGGCACATATTAAGCATTCCACAAATCCTAGTAGAATGAATGGGTCCTCCAAGTGGGTAGTGGTCTTTCTCTCCTCCCTCAAGCCCTTGTTCTATCTGGACCCTTTTCTCCTCACTCCAGCTCTCTTTCAGCCAGCCTTTTTTCACACTGCCACTAGAGGGACCTTTCTAAAACCAAACCTGTTCCTATTTGAAATCCTTAACATCATCCTAGACAATTAACAGTGGCCCTTCCTTTCAGAGACACAGAGCCTTTTGACAGTGTGATAAAAGCCTTAGAAAATCTCCCCACTTAAAATGCATCTACAACACAATTTTTATACCCAGTTTCTACGTGTTTATGGTCTCCCTAAAGCTCATTTCCTAAGCCCAATGGAGATCCAGGAACCCTAAGTTAAGGATCCCAGGATAATATCCAAACTAGGGTGCAAGATATCTGACACATTTGTGCCATGTTCTGACACTGTCCTCTCCCCCAGCAGCCATACCCCCACCCTCACTTTACACACCAGCAACACAAATCGGGTGGTTTATGTCTCCAAATACACAATGCTCTTTTGGACTCCGTGTATCTTCCTAAAGTTGATTCTCTTATCTTCCAACTCCAAGTGCTTGTCTGATTGGTGAATTTTAATCAGCCTTCAAAAACAAGTTTGCATTCTTCCTCCTGCAGGAAGCCTCTCCCACAGACCCTAAAGAAGCCATCCCTTATTTCCTTGGGTTATTTCTGGTTCTTTTACATACCTCTGGTGTTGCTTATCTTCTTATAATTACCTTTACTCACATGTCTTTTCTCTAAACTCTAGTAACATTACTAATAATAATGGTTAGCATCCACTGAGAGCTCATAAATATATGAGCACCGTCCTAACCACTTGTATGTATAAAACAATTTAAATTTCACACTCTATAAGATAGATATTATTTTTATCTTTATTTTATAGATCAAGAAACTGAGGCACAAGAGGTTAAATTTTAATTATTTAAGAACTTTACCTGAAAACATGCTTGTTAAAATGAATCGAATTGAAATTAAGCATTAGAAATATCATCACATTGCTAAAATAATACTTGTGCTAGCTACCATTTACTGAGCACCAACTACTTTTACTGCACACTTGCACTTGGAATTTTACATTACATTATCACTAATATTAACCACACTTCAGCAAGGCAGGTATTAATTTCAACTGTTAACAGTGAGGGAAGCAGACACTCTATTTAATCCTTCAACACTATGGAAGCTTCCTATGCAGTCTGAATACAGAAGAGGGGAGCCTTGGGAAAACTCCTTAGAGGGGCTGGTCTAAGGTGAATATGATGAAAAAAAAGGTTTCATCATATTCAACAGGTTTGTAGCTTCGGGAGAGCATGCAATGTGATAGAGGAGTGTCATCTAGGAAGGACCACTTGGCCTCTCAGAAAGATCCTCACCATGAGAAGAACCTTGGTATGGTCCCATAGTCTCACTCTGAGCTTTGTACGTTTGCAAATGTGAATATTAGTGCTTTTAAGGAATTTCAGTGTTTATCAAAGAACAATGGTGATCCAGCACTTCTTGTATTATCCTGGATAGAGCTGGATCCCATTCTGCTAAGTGAAGTATCACAAGAATGGAAAAAAACAGCACCACATGTACTCACCATTAAATTGGTATTAACTAACCAACACTTGTGTGCACATTTAGTAGTAACATTCATCAGGGGTTGGGCAGGTGGGAGGAGGAGGAGGAGATGGGTATATTCACACCTAGTGGGTGCGGTGCGCACTGTCTAGGGTATGGACATGCTTCAAGCTCTGACTCGGTCATGCAAAGGCAATATATATAACCTAAACATTTGCACTCCCGTAATATGCTGAAATAAAAAATTAATTCAGGAACCTCAGTATTTACAAGATCCATTCAATTTAAATAAATTAACAAGAAACCAGTATATAAAAATTAGAGTGATACTTTATTAATTCATAATCCATTCACTGATAGGTACATTCACTCCTTGTTGTCAAAGCTATATAAAAAGTTACATTGTAATTAAAAGATTGCCAGGAGCACACAGAATCAGAGCTGTAGGAGTTATGAGACTTAATTTTCCCAAAAATACTGAGTATATCTGTGTGTCACTCATTGGTGTATGCACTGAGGAAATCAACAGCAAATGAGAAAAAACAAAGATCCTTCCCACAGGCATTATACACTGGGGGTGCATCCTTAGATCTGGTAGCCCTATCAGTCCATCTAGTACCCTGGACTCTCAGTCAGTATTTGTTCCCTGGCTTTCCCTTTTCTACCAATGCTCTATCCTTGAATTTTTTTAAAAAACCTGCTTTAGATTTAAGAAATACTTTCCTTGGTGATGTTCATTGTAACAATTAGATTGTGTTCAAATCTTAATCTGAGGACACTTTACCCCTTTAAGAAGATTTTTTTCAAACCTTCTTTGTTCTGCCACATGTTTATTTAGAGTTTGACTCTCAGAGAGCAGGAAGCCTTACTTCCCTCTTCCCAAGTTCTTGGACACTTTATTGCTGGTCCCATTGCATCATCTATAGAGAGCAGCTTGAGTAGAAGTATGCTTCTGTATGTTTGCAAACTGGCAAATAGATCATTGTGTTTGTAGCCTATAGTACAAAGAGAAAATGGGCTGGAAATGAAACTTGGAGCCCAATCAGGAAAATTTTGAGGACCAATATGAGGAGTCTGAACTTTATTCTCCATTTGGTAGGAAGTCCTCAAAGGTTTTAGAACAGGAAGTGACATGATCAGATATGTATTTTTAGAAGGTACAAATTTCAAGACAAAAACTCAGATGTACACAAAATAAACTTTCTCTTCCTAAAGCTGATCCTAATTTCTATTTCACACCTCCATTCTTCTAGTTTATATGGTGCAGTCTCATTTGATTTAGTATCTTTTACTGCTTCCTCTTGGATTTCCTCACCAAACATCTAAATTCAGGGATTTGGGTTTTTCTGGGTTGTTTTTTCACATCAATACTAAATAATGTCTTCCAGTATGACAGGATAATACACTTCACCAGATATATTTGGCAGATAAGAACAGAAGGGACACATGCCACATTTCTAAGAGACTCCAGAAAAATAATCAGACCCTGGGGTTCTCCTGCTCTCCAGCAGGGTGCAGACACTGTATCACAGAAATAGCTGGTTAGCTGGTGTTGGGGCTGGGCAGAGAGCCTGAGCCAATATTCCAGAGTTCTTAGCAGCCAGTGCATGGGGCAGGAGTACTAGCATTGAGATGGTTGATGTTTTTAGGCAGCCTCAGTGAGTTTCCCACAGCAATGGAATCTTTCCTGTGTGCCCAAGAACAGAGAAATGGCTGAGAAGGAGATGGATTTGTTGTGACCTGGCATTCCAGAATGAGGAACCAATGGATGTTCCGCTCATACTAAGAGATGATTTAAATCCCTACAACTTGGATGCAGAATTGAAGCTCCTACTAGAAATGAAGTTTCAGAGAAGATATTTTCACACTGTCTTTATCTAACTATCCAGCCTGAAATTCTGACCTGCTGCATAGTTTAGAATGCAATACCTTATAAGAGACAATGCCTATCAAGGAAAGTTGTTTAATCAATAGAAAGTTATAGTATGTCACCAAAGGAGGTGAGAACAGGGAAAATGCAGGGTTCAACTTCATCAGCTAAAATGCAGCTTTGGCTAATGTGACTGTAATTACCTGAATAATTGAATGTGGAATTAAAGGCAAAATTCTAGCATGGAAAAACAAAATCTATGAAGAAGCAATGAATAAAGTTAATTGACTAGTTAATGTAGGGGCATACTACTTACTCAAATATTTGCTACATACCCAAGTTATGATGTTGATGGAGAACCAAAGGTTGCTTTAAAAGGAAAACATTCTCCAATAAACTAATGTTTTCTAAAACTAGTCCCATTAAAACACTCCACAAAATTTGCAGTAGCATTTATCCCCACCAGTACAATCAAAGCTTTTTATTAGTCAGTCTCTCACTGATTATGGCTCATATTAAATTTCCAACTTAAAATTTATTTTAATGCAAATCAATTGCAAACTAAAATTTCAAATTTTGCAAGATGCAATTTAATGAAGTTTCTGTATATAGTGTTGTAGAATTACTCATATCATACCAAACTGTTAACAGAATGCCATTTTGTCCTCTTCTTAAGTTTTTGTTGGAAAAAATCACCATTTGATTCAGTCTACAGTTGTTCTAAGAATTGATGTATAGTTTAATTATGAATAAAATTGTTAAATACAAAATAAATATATCATAAATATATTTATTTTTTAGGAACATCCCAATTTTTGTTTTTGTTATTGTTGTTTTATAATATTTACCATGAAAATTTCATATGTTTTCAAGGGATTCACTTTCACTTTCAGTGACTTTTTCCAATGATGTAATGAATATCCACTATACTCAATAAAGCAGGTCGAAGTTTATGCAGGAAAAAAAGTTTCTCGGTAGCCATCCTGTTTAGGGAAAAAATATACCTTAAAAGGGGACAAACGATTAAGGGGAGGGAACTACATTAGATTGATGGATGGATAGAGAAAAAAAATGCTCACTTATCATAAATCGTCCTTATATAATTTTACAACTGATTATTGGAAATTTCATTTATTTTGAAATATGTAGCCCACATCTAGAAAGTATGTAGGTCTTCGCAGTATGCATGTTGTACTCAATGTAACTTCCTACTAGAGTTTACTTACCTATCCTTATTTTATTTGCCAATTTCTCTTATTCATTTTTAATTTATTTTGTCTTACAATGCAGCTATCTCGAAACACTTTAGTTACAAAATATGGTATAAATTAAATAGAATAGATATTAAGGGTCTTGCAAAAAGTGCAAGTTGAATCTGTTGAAGATAATAGCTTTGACGTTAAGGTACACAAAATCTTCTGAGGAAAAGGTGAAGAATAATATTCTATAGCTATTGGTTTCCAATTTATGTGTTCAGGAAAATTCAACCTTTTCTAAATGCTCTGAATGCTCATGAACTTTTTCCTGGCAACTGTGACCTGATAGATGACAGTTTACAGCTTGACCTTGAATTAGATTATCATGCACAGCCTCTATTTAGTCTTAATAGCCCTGAGGTCCTTAGCCAGCTAAGTGCAGAAAAACTTAGAATTGGCTAGAAGGCTTTTTAGTGCACCCTTGCAACCTAATAATTCTACCAGGAAGTCAGCTCAAGAAGACCATTCAGGCTTCAAGAAGTGCTGCTATTTCTGAGCACCTTAAATGAGGGGAAGTTGCCCCTAAGGAGAAGTTTTGGATGGATTTTCTTTACTGCTGTTCTCAGGAGACCTCAGAATACTGAAATGTCACAAACATTTTGCTAGTATTTTAGACTGAAATGCTTTGAGACACTCAGAAGTAATTTTTAAAATTTTTATAACAAGGCCAATTCTGAGATTTCTTCCTGTAAACCATTTCACTGCGTGTATATGTTGAAAATGAAGTATTTGCTAAAAAGCGACTAGATCTAGACTGAACAATGTGCATGCTCAACAGCAAACTTTTGACTTTCACAGGAAGTATTTTCCTTTATGGCACACAATTAGTATTTCATCACTTTCAAAAGCCCTCCTGACCCTTGCTTTTTCTCCAATATTCACTCTCTAATTTCTCAGCCTTTCTTCCAAAATAGGCCTATCTCCCCCTTTTGTTTCTCACAGCAACACTATATATTCTCTCATCCACTGATATTTTGTTAAACTCTTATCACAGCCAAGGGAGTTAGGGAAGATATAAAGATTCAGAAGCACTGCCTCTCCCCAGAAAAGAATGAAGTCTATAGAAGTGTTAAAACATATAAACAATTCATGCTAATATATAGCAAAAGGTATTTTCTGCTATAAAACTGCACTGGTAAAGTTGTATGGTTTTCAAGGAGTAGAAGATACAACTTCCAGTTGGGAAGGCATTATGGCAAGGCTTTCCAGAAGAGATGGAATTGGAGCAAGAGCTTGACAAGTGAATAGGGGTCAGGAGATTCAAGTACAGAATTGGAGCATGTCATTGCAAGTAGTTCAATTTTGCTTGAAGGTAGAGGAAGTCAAGGAGGGTGTAGAAAAGATGCCTCCTCTCTCTATTGAGAAAGCAAACTGAAGTGACTTTGTCTCTCTCACTCTCTTTCCCTGGATATAAACAAGAAGTTTCAGGCAGCCGCGTTGCATCTACTTAGCCTAAAGAAAGGATACAGAGTCAAAAAAGAGCCCTGGATTATTCACATAAACCCCAGAATTTATTTAACCCTGGATCCTGTGGAAGATGTTGCTGCCCAATATCCATTTTCTCCTTCTTCCTTAGTAAGGCACCTTGACCTTAGATTCTGGCACATTGCCACACAGAATAAATACTACCTTTCCCAGCCTCCTTTTCAGTAAGGTAAGGCCATGCGACTGATTCTGGCCAGTGAAATGCAAGAGGAGTATTACGTATGTCTTCCCGGAAGTCTTGTACCTCATAGCTACTGCTGCGAAGCTTTATTGACCATAGTGTGACCTTGAAGTTGGAGGTTGTGTTGAGGATAGTGGAGCAGAAAGATTGCAGCCTACATTCCTAGTAAGATCATGGGGATTCCATATCACCTTTGACCACCTATTCCCACATTTATTTTAGATGAGAGAAGAATAAACATATATTTTTCCGCAACCAGTGATATTTTGAGTCTTTTATGTTTATAGGGTGTCCCAAAAGTCACCATACACAGGGAAAATGGGAAATTGTAGCTAAATGTAACTTTATTTACAAAATATTCATTACAAAATTTTCCCTTTGTGTGGAGATTTTTGGGGCACCCTATAGAACAACCAAACCTAATCATGCCCCAGCTCTGGTTGTGTAGCAATGACCAGTACAGACTGGATTGCTGCTATTAGGAGATATACCTCCTGGTGGAGGGAAAGAGAGAAAATAAACAAGTAAACAAGCAGAAGAGCGCCTTTCCAGTAGAGACAGGTGCAATAAGAAGTGCTGCTCTGTGCAGAAGCAGACATTGGAGCTGTGGCCTGCCAGACAACAAGGAGCCTACACATGAAGATTTGGTCTAAGCCCTTGGGGCTGAGAAAGCAGATAGAACAAAAGGCCTGAGATAGAACAGAAAGAATGCCAGTGTGTCTGGAATGCAGAGTGACAGAGGACAGTAAATAAACAAATGTTCCCTGCCTTGCGCACTGTCTGGAGGATGCACACACTTGTAGCTCTGACTTGGGTAGGGCAAAAGCAATATATGTAACCTAAATATTTGTACCCCCATAATATTCTGAAACAAAAAAAAAATAAAAAGTTACATGCAGGGCCTGAATCAGACAGGGCTCTTTAGGCCAGGACAGTTATTGGAATTCTTTTCTAGGGAACTTGAAAAACACTAAATATATTTTTTTTAAACAACAGAATAAGTGGTCTGGTTTTTTAACTTATTTTTTTAATTTACTTTTTAATTCATACTTTTGTGGCTCACTTAATGGATAAAACAAGAGTAAGAAAACTATTTGCAGTAGTCTAAGTGAGAAAGAATGGTAGGTTCGACTCAGATGGAAGCAATCTAGGTGAAGATGGACATGTAGTTTTAGATAAAGCATTGGGTAAATGGAGGGATATTACAATAGTTAGCTAACCTCGTAACACTGATTTTTTTTTATTGGATTATAAGTCGCTACTAGTCTTTGTCTTTACCCAGCAGAGATCAGGACCTAGAGGGAGTGGGAGAATTATAGATAAACAATGACAGGTGGACAGAAAAGGTTCGGATCATGGGACAGTGTGTGAGAAGACTCAGGACAGCTAAGAAACAGTCTTCGGATGCTGAGCAAAGAAAGAATGATGGGAGCACCCCAAAAGGTTTTATGATTGGGCAGAAAAAGGAGGACAAAGCAGAAAGCAAAGGAGGACATGGAAGAATGGGAATGTGTTCATTTCAAAATGTTATCCAAACTCTTCTTATAGAAAATACTTTAGCTGACGGGGCAAAGATTTCACAGAACTGGAGAAAGAGATGTTTTGTTACCTTCTGGACAATAATAGCTCTCATTATTTTAAATAAAACGAGTCATTTACTTTTATTGATGTTTTATTTATGATATATACCTATCACATTTACTTTTCCTCCTAATATTCCTATTTTTTAAAAAATAATTCTATATTCTGCCAGTCACATAGATTCAATTTATAATTTATTTTTTATTTAAAATAGCTTCATTTTTTAAAATCTCTAAATGTCCTATATATGCATTATAAAAACATCTAAGATGTTAAGACATATGAAGTTGGAAATATCTATAATTTCGTTACCTAATAGCTAAATTCCTTTTGAATTTTTTGAATATTTTTATACAGTTGAGATCACACCATTTTTAAACTTTTGGTTTGTGCTTCATTTCATATACATTATCAAATAAACACAGTTCTGTGATTTTAAAATGTTTTATTAAACTAATTTTAGTAAAATATATTTAATTAAATTATGTTTTAATTTTTAGTTGGTATTTTAATTGTATGACCACTACACAGTTTTCTTATCACTTCCTGAATCTTGAATATTTAAGTTTTTCACTTTAATAAATAATACTGAGATAACTGTCTTAGTATATAAATCTCTCTCTTCATTTCAAGATTATTTCCTGAAGTTTGATTCCCAAAACAGTATTATTGAGACAGATTTGTAGGCTTTTTCAAGCCTATTTTGGAATTATCTTTGACTCTGTTTTACTGCTTTCTTAAGTCTGTCTCGTAACTAAGCCCTATAAACTCCATTTCTGCCCTGGGTCTCAAATCAGGCCCACCTCTTCTTCCACTGATGCTACTCTAGTCAAGACCTGAACTACATGTGCAGCATAATTCCTGCAGTAGTCTCTCCTCTGAACTTCCTAATTCATCCTCTTCCCGCTAAAATCAACCCTAATCAATCATATATATATATATATATAGTGTGTGTGTATATATATAATACGTAGTGTGTGTGTGTCTATATATATATATATATGCACTATCACCAGATTAATATTTCTCAAATATGTCTTTGATACCACTTCTCTGCTCAAAAACCTTCTCATTGGTTCAGCATCAACTACTTAACTAAATAAGTAGTTATGCTTTGGAAATAGGTGCCCTTATTTACATGTTTGCCAAAATTTTGTATGTGTAAAGCGGGGTTTTATGTATATTTTGTTCTTTCCCAGTTTATTACTTTAAATTTTACTCAATCATGTCCAGCAGTTGTCAAATTTAAATCTCTCTTGGATACATGTATATTGTTTATTATTTTAGTTACATGTAAAATTAAGAAAAACACTTTAAATTATACATAAATTCATACTACATTTACTGCATAGATATTTATATATGTACAGATTAACTATAAATATCTGTTTAATAATTATTTGATTATTTTTGTTGCCAAATGTCATGTCAAAGCTGTGTGATAACTTTGATGATGTAACTTAGAACTTAATGCCCTCATGGAGTCCATTTTATATGGGACTTATGTGACTTTATACAGATAGGTCCTTAACTACATTTAGGCATCCTGACAATCAAATATTAAGTGGTTCCTGGTACCTTTTCCAGAATTCCTTCTGGGTACTATGTGTCCCAGCCTATATATGGAACATGCACTGTTATGTCTTACTTCTGTCAAGAACTATGAAGAATTTGAGATTTTCCCCTACTTGCTTGCAATCTATTAAGTAAGCCTACAAAAGTGTCATGGATGCTGAAACTGTATCGCGAGAGTCTGGATCAGAGACAAAGGACCATGTATTACTTACTGCAAGAATAGGAGCTGGAGTATCAGCAATTTTTGTGCCACCTCTTCAAGCCCCACTTCACACAGGTTGACATGAACAGGGCCAGACAATGCTTATACTCAAAATGGATTGTGTAACAGGAAGGGAACCTTGAGCTTAGGGTATTCAAACCTATTACAATAGACAGAGAGAATTCCTGTTCTTTGCTCCAAAAGAGAGACACTTATCTCTATCTTGCAAATATGGTTCAGAAAAAAATGTTCATCAGTTACTTGCTTCCGAGACATGGAAAAACACAATAGACCCATGGGGAATTTTCTTCCAACAAATTTCAGATTCTACCTTCTGCCTAAAATATCATCTTCTTAAGCTTTATTTTATCAATGATTATCATCTACTAAGGTCATTTAAAATGGTTTTTCTGGAAACTGCCTTCGAGTAGCCAAAAATATATTCTCCCTTCTTTGGCAGTTCATAGCACCGTTTTTGTACCTCTTCTATTGAACTTGTCTTATTCCATCTTTTATATAGTCATTTAGTCAACTAGATTTCTTGTAATCAACTAGATTGATAATTTCTTGTTTTTAGAGATAATCTTACTTAGCATTGCTTCTAGTAATATCTAGAGAAGATACTCAGTAAACAAATAAATTGTGTAATGTTCAGTAGTTACAATGAGAGGACTCTCATGACATATTGTTCTTCACAAAAATTATTTCACCAGATTTCCCAATGCAATTTTGACTTGAAAATATTGGGGGCGGGGGGAATCAACTATTTGGCAGCAAAGACTGCAAATGAAAAGACACACACAGATGCACACGCGAGGCAGGAGGGGGGCTTAATGACACCTGTATGAAATGGAGTTGTGAGTGATTCAAAATCACGAGTCAGCATAAACTATAACATAGGGAAAATTTGCAGAGTAGAGTTCGAGGAAACCAGTTAGTAATGGGAAGATAAGCATAGAGTTGCATAAAGAAGCAGAGATCTACTTAAGGCATCCTAAGCTAAGATCCTACTGCTGAAGAACCTAGAGCTGCCTTGGATTGTAAACCACTGAATTTTGAGTTGTCATTTTTCGGTGGTGCTCTTGGTTCTTCACTGTTTGGTTCTGCTCTTCCCACTTGGTCTGAGACTCTTGGCTTGGCTGAGAATCGTTTTTCCCTTATTTTTCCTATCACCACCATAATCCCTGCATTACTTAAGACAGCCTCTGGAGTCACATTCTCTTCCAATCGAAAGGACCTTGCATAGAAATAAATTGGGTATAACCAGTGGTATGCTGGTAAGTGTTAACAACCGACTCTCTAAAGGAAAAAGGCCTTACTTTGTAATAGTTATCAATTTTTATAGTGTAAATACTCTTATCATGGATAATTTTAAGCTAGCAACATAATGTTGCCCAGCAGTACAAAACTGAGAAGAGATGTGCATAGTCAGTTCTCAAGAGCCTATAGGAACTCACTCCAGCATGTATCACTGGATGAAATGTTAAAGCTAAGCATATAGATCTTGGTTTTTTTTTTTTTTAAACTTTCCTTGTAAAATTCAGTAACTACTTTCTGAGTTATTACTTCTAAAATATAGTGTTACTATCCTATGAATGTTACCCCCTTACTCACATCCTGCTATTTTATGCCAACTAAACAATTGATAAGATAATTTAATTTCCTTTTACATTTTGAAGATATACATTATTTTACGTTCTGTATTTTTCCCCACTTAGTGTGTTTTGAATTGTTATATTATAAAAACTGCTTTACTAACTTTCAAATTGAAAGCCTTCAAATGAAATGGGAAAACCTATAAGTGCTTCAGTGCCTTAAAATTGCCCTATGCTATAAACAGTGATATGAAATCATTGTAGTACTTTTTTGTTGTTATAAGTGTGCCTCTCTTTATAAGTAGTGAGGACTCTGAACTTACAAAGTAGAAAGTAATTTAAAATTATTGGAGTGCTACAGGTTTTTAGGAGAACTTCATTCTTTCAAATTAGAGTTCCAATTTGTGAAGTGCTCCAGTAACTTCAAATTGCTGAGTGCTGTAGACTCAAGATTCTGGTACAGAGCTCCTTAACACAGTAATACTCCTAATAAAGTATTAAAAATTCTTCAAATAACTCACAGAAGACATGGCCAGATTACTTATTTCATATTTTTTTGGATTTGCAATTAAGAACAAACTTAAATGATATATGTGAAGAATAAAAGTAGATCCATGTTGTAAACTCTTTTGTATTTGTAATACATCTCTGCATTCCTCAGCATATTTATTTGGAAAGACAAAATAAACTGGTGTTTATTGCATTTTCTTCCTGCTATAAGGTATGACATTAGGGAATAAATATCTACATGTTGACATGGCTTTTTCTTTTTCTTTGACTCAGTATATATGGGCTAAGTGAAACTGAATAATTCATATTACAAGCACGCTGGTGATAAACATGTATTTTATTTTAAAATAGAACCTGAAAAGCTAAGATATTAAATTACATGTATTTATGCCCAGAAATGTTTTTCTTTTGCTGAATAAATGAGGAGATAGAAGGTTCTATGGAATTTATTCTTTTTTCCTCAATGACTTCAGATTAGGAGGAAAAAAATCAGAATGTTTGACATCTTCAAAAGTAATCCTTTATATCAAAAGATGAATTAATATGTGTATACACATGCTTACCTGCGCAAGGAGTGAAAAGCTACATTTGGCTTGAAATAACTAATTTTAGTGAATCATAACCTGGGCCTCAATGGATAAAATCTGAACATATAATGATTTTATTTTTAACTGAGAGGGATTGGCCTCACTATCATCAAAAAGATTCTTCAGTGGTGTTATATAGAATAGCAATATTATGCTGACCAAATGGATTATGTATCTTTTTTTTTATTTCAAAATAATAAAGGGGTATAAATGTTTTTGTTACATGGATAATGCTTGTATAATGTTTAAATCAAGGCTTCTGGTGTGCCCGTCACCAGAATAGCATTCATTGCATGCAATAGTTAAGTTTTTATCCCTCACTCCCCACCCACCCTCCTCGATTCTTGCCTTCCAATGTCCTTTACATCCCTTAGTGCCTGTGCGTACCCATCATTTAGATCCCACTTATTAGTGGGAACATGTGGTGTTTGGTTTTCCATTCCTGAGATGAGTTCCATCCAAGTTACTGAAAATGACATTATTTCATCTCTTTTTATGGCTGAGTAGTACTCCATGGTATGTATGTACCACATTTCCTTTATCCACTAGTGAGTTGATGAGCAC